>JBBPBX010028020.1:15065-36872 GCA_038048925.1 Garcialebias charrua
CAGCCAACATACTGAAACCTGCTGATGTGCGTCAGGTCAGGTGCATGCTCAGGTCCAACTGGAGGTTGAAAGAGGTAAAAGAAAAGTCGTGCTAAGCTTTAAATAGACAACCGGATCATGCATGCCCCCTCCACACCCTGCTGTCATCTGGGGTGAAGGAAGTTGCAGCATCTGAAGCTACAAAAGCCGAAGCGAGAAGCTCGTTCAATTAAAATAGACTTGTTCTACAGTATATTGTTCCAAATAATTCTGCTCTAAAAGTATTTTTGTTCATCTGTATAACAGCAGATCTTTACAGTTTATTTTTTTTATGCTATTCGTTTTGTATGTTAATGTCCATTTGGTGACTTGTTAATAAACAAGAAATCTTGTTTCTTCCTTTCGTTACATTTTTAAAACTATCATGTCAAACGGATTTGCTTACAAAAGCAGTAAAAGCTTAATTAAAAAAAAGAAGTTTTTTTTTTGTTTTCGGGTTCAGGCCTCTGATTACAATTACAGTAATTGGTTGAGTCGGGTCAGGCTCGGAAAACATGTCTACGTGTTTGGGTCGAGCCGGGTCGGACTTTGTTAGGCCCAAATGCAACTGAGCAAGAAGGCTAACCTAGAAATAACGAGGAAATAAAGAGATGACAGCAAAGGGTTGCTTCCAAGAAAACATCAACAAGTGCTATAAAATAAAATAAAACACTGCAGGCGATGGAAGAAACTGGGAACCAAACTGTAGATACATTTAAAATGTCTCAAAGTGACAGCTCAGGTGTTTAATTGTAAAAACTTGTTTTTATCACCATTTATTATTTTCTTTCGGCGTCACAGTTATGCTGTGTACTTTGTGTTGGTCTGACGGGAAATCCCAGTGGGAAAAGTTGATGGTTGAAACGTGACAAAATGTGGAAAGTTCAAGAGGTAGCAATAATACTTTTTCAAAGCACTGCAAGAAAAGTACAAAGTATATTGTTAAATATTTATCATGCAGGTCTATGTTTTACGGTAAACTAATGGCATTTTGAAACATTCAGGAGAGTGGTAGTAAAGTAAATTTGGCTATAGTTACATGATCCCTTTTACTAAACCATGTGATACTCCTAATTAGCAGCTGTGATACTATGTGTGTCCTAATGTGACGGAAAGTGAAAAGGATAAAAAGATCATGTGTCCAGTTTGTTACTTACCGGTACTGTATGTTCATACTGAAACGAGCGTCAGGCTCAAACCCTGTAGCTCTCATGTAACTTCAGGCTGCCTGAGCAGGTGTCTGAGCACACCGCTTTCTTTCTTCACACAAGCTGACCTGCACACAAATATTCCCCGAGAGACACAAAGACATGTTGGTTTGTCTGGTTGTTGTGGAGATGTTATGTCATAAGGGGTATTAGAGTAGGCCTCAACTAATGATGACAAATGGACATGGGCAGCTGTGGCGGTGGCATCCATAGTGCGAATTCTGCGATGATGACCTGTCGGCGCTGGGTGCATCTCTTCACTTCACGTGGTTAGCTGTCATATTTTGAGTCAGAGTACCGGTAAGGATTTTTACTTTTATTCAGTGGTGGGATGTAACTATAAGTACAAATACTTTGTTACTGTGCTTAAGTACATTTTTCATGTATCTGTACTTTACTTAAGTAGAATTAAATGTGGGCACTTTTACTTTCCCTCCACTACATTTTACATGAAGTATCTGTACTTTCTACGACACTACATTTCTATATTGTGTAGAGTTACAAGTTACATTCATGTCGCAGTTTTTTGATTTGTCATTAGTTTGAAAGTAACTGATGTCGAGAGGGGAGTGGGTCCATTGAATCACTGCAAAGTGGACAAGTAACATTAGACCTGCCTTCTGGAAGAGCTGGACCAATGATGTACTGTACTGTATACTGTATTCTAGTATATATGTCAATGAGCTGGGAGCACCCACAGCACCACTAACACACCCAAAATGGATTCCACCACAGAGATTCAGCCAGAAGATACACACCACCCATGACCTTATTGAAAGATTATTGAAAGATTATTGAAAGACTATTGAAAGATTATTGAAAGACTATTGAAATATTATTGAAATATTATTGAAAGACTGTTCAGTACAGCAGGACAGATTCTCTCTCCCAAAAGAGTCAGACTGGACAAAAAAATTTTTAAAAACCAACTTCTTCTGAACTTGAACAAGAAATTATTGCTGCAATATTAAAATGTGTCAGTTCATGGAATGTTAGGAGACAAGAGATGGCTCAACACTCAGGTCTATGTTTCTAAAATGGTGTCAGGAAGTTAAAATATTGTTAACTATTGACCCATTACAAGGTTGACTAGACATTATTTAGAGTTGATGACAAACTGCAGAGGAAATTATCAGAGCCTGTTCCTTTGTTAGGTCTAATGCTCCTTTTTTTTTTCTGTCAGACAACTTTTACTTAAATGTTTTTACTGCAGTTAAAATGACACATTGGTTTTATTCTGTGTTAAATAAAAACTTTCACAAGTATAACTATTCCTCTTTCTTATTTTGCTTAATGACATTTAACTCTGCATGTCATCCCTGAAATTCTGATACACAGAATCACAAGTCCAAGTGTGAACTGAGTCACAGATAAACACAATAAAAACATGTATTATCTGCAGCATTGTTCATTAAAATGACTCAACACTGTTAATGGATTATAGAAATTTACATACAGTAGGCATACTTGATATTGTAGTAGACCATTGCATTGGTTAATACATTCAGCAAGTACTTTTACTTTAATACTTTAAGTATTTTTAAAAGCAAGTACTTATTTACTTTTACTTAAGTAAAAACATTAATATACTTCTACTTTTATTAGAGTATATTTTGTCTGTTTATTTATACTTTTACTTAAGTACGGTACAGTGTTTGAGTACTTTCTCCACCACTGCTTTTATTACATTTCACTTAAGACATTAAGGCTCACTTAAGACTCCCCCTTTTCCTCCAAGTCAGAATCCTGATTCTGAAAATCAAATATTCTTCTCTAGTGCTGACAAAAATCCAATATGGCTGCCTCACACATGAAACGTGATGATACAGCTGCAGTAATTACCTTTAATTAACTTTTACCTTTTGGTATGTCATTAAATCTGTCTAGCACATATTCCTTTACATCCTCCATTAGGAAATACAGTATTTGAATATAAAACATGAAGAAATGCATCATTATGCAACTCCCATTAGTTATCCAACTAACAAATGAAGCATGTTGGGTGTGGCAGCACTCCAACTTCTGAGGTAAACGAAAGGTAGCGTATAATTACCAGCTGTAGAGTAAAGGTTAGTTAAACCACAGACTGAGTATCTAGACCTCAGACAAGATAACCTGGAAGTTGAAACTGGAATGCAACCACCCTTCCTTGTGGGCTAGTCCTGCCCTCAACACGTAAACAGTAAAACAATTAAAGCACACCTTGGAATATTTTTGAGGTGTTGACTTTTGTTGTTCTTGTTTTGCTGCATCTTCAAATATTATTTTTTTTAAATCTAGTACACAATTAGTTAATTCATAATTAAAATAAAGGTCATTGGCACCATGATTGTGTGTAGAGGATAGGCAGAACTTAAAGTACCTGGTGCACAGATTCTGATTCCAAAACATGGCAGCCGTTGTGAACTGGATCCTGCTGGCTTCAACTCCCAGTAATGAGAGAAGGCAGGCCTGTTCACTGAAGGGTGCTCTCCCAGTTTTAAAGTGGGGGTGTTTTTCTCCCTCATGTTCAGACTTAAAACATGATAGAAGCATGTGTTTATTCATTCTAATATTACTTTCAAATATATATATTTTTTAGTATTTGGCACCCCCCCCCCACTGCCCATCTTTGAGTCAGTTCAGTCAAGTTGTTACCTTACTCTACATCTATGGAGATAAGAATACAGTACAATATATGCAAGTATATGAAGCTTTAAAACTGTATAGTGTTTTTTTTTCTGGCTATGAAGTAGACAGGATAGAGTAAGAACATTTAAATTATGCTATTTAGGAGCACAAGACACACAAATGTTTGTAAAAGTGGTCAAATAAACCCATTCATGCTGATCTTGTTGACAACAGAAGTTGATTTTTTGGGGGGTTGGAATAAGCATGGCCTAAAAGTAAAAGTTATTTATATTCTGCATCTGGTTTGTACTATTTGTATTTAAAGAAACCATGGGATTTTGCTTTATTCACCACCTTACAATGTGAATGCTCTTTAATTGTCATTACATACATTTTAATCCCATTTTATCATATAATCAGGTGTGGGTGCGGATAGATGGTCTGCAGTATAATAATTGCAGTCTGTATGTGATGCAAGGTTTAGCTCAACGCAAAATACTTATTTAAACCAGTGTAAAAAAACTGAAGCTTAAGTTGATTTTGATGGTTGAAACCTAGCCTGGACTAGGCCTCAGTCTGACCCGCAGATGGCTCTACTCCCTCATGGGGACTTCTTTCTGGTTCTCCAACCTGCAACATTTGAGACTGTCTAGTGCAGATAAGACACTGACTCCTCCACAGGATCTTGCTATAATCCAAATCAGCTGACCCAGATAAAATTTTATCAAAAACTGATAGACAGATTTTTGAAAAACAATAATTAAAATGGGCATGTTGGGTTTTAATTCTGTCTTTTAAAAAAATGCTTAATATTGGCTCTAAAATGTAATAAAATATAATAAAACATTGTGAAAATTATAATGTGAAATTCTGTAGGCCTGTATATAAAAATATAATGTTTGCTGTAATGTGTTTAAAATAATAACTTGCAAGGTAAATTAACAAACTTCTAGTTCGTATATGACAAATTGGTGAATAGAAAAAAAAACAGGGCAGCCGTTTGGAAACGAACCAAAATGCTTTTTGTTTAATCCCGTGATGCCACGCCTTCAAACATGCACCAGATTCACATAAACTCGAGTTATTTTTAGTCTTTTTCATTCAGTAATAGCCCCACGTGAAGGCCGCGGGCTATAAAAAGAACAACGTACACGCTCCGCTCTTGCGTCAATGGAATTCCGTGCCTGCGTCACACGGAAGAACGTCAGCGCGTCATGCGCGACGCTGATTGGCTCCCTGACCCGGAACGGAGCTCCCCTCCTTCACCATATTTGGGCACAGACCCGCCCTTTTGTCGACAAAACCAGGAGCGTGTGGTGCGGGCTGCGTTGGTCTGACCCAGAGTGTGTTGTGTGAGCGTGGCCCAGTGGGTGTGTGTGTGTGTGTGCTGACAGCAGCTGGAAGAGGTGAGTTCACCTGGTTCTCCGGTTTGGAGTTCATAAAACCGCTTCAGGATCCGGATATTCACATCAAACAGGTGAGTGAAGGTTGACTCCTTGTTTAGCCACAGGACCATATGTCTTTTCATCTGTCTCGAAGTAAAGAAACTCATGCCAAGTTAGATATCTTTGTGTATTTAGGAATGTTTTAAAATACTTTTCTAAGGGTTTTAAGAACGTTTTAGCATGTTTACATGTTTTTAAGGTTTTTTACACTCTCAAATATCAGTCATTACTTACAACCTGATATGTTCATTACTTAAACTAAAGGTTTAATTAGCATTAAAACCTTAAAAGTGGATGGATGGATGAATGGATGAATGGATGGATGGATGGATGGATAAAACTTTTGCTCTGGCAGCTGCAATTTGCTGATAAATTTCATTCAACCGGTGCAGTTATGTAATTCTATAGAAAACAAGCATGTACTCAATCTAGATAGTTAATAACTCACAGTTAATCTGGGATTCTTATTTAGTTTACACTCTTATCTTACACGTCCTTTTCCAGATATTGAAAAACGGTTGTTGTCTGTCTTGATTTGTTTGTCTGTTAGCAAAATATCTCATGAACCATCATGAAAATTCCAGAAAGCAATTAGATGTACATATCTAAAACAGATCAATATGATCCAAGATGGCTGCCACTGCTAATCATATCAAACACAAACGTTCTCTTTAACTCAGACATTTTAGCAGATGAGCAGCATGAGTCATCCCTAACATAGAGCTTTAACAAATTATCCAGGAACTTATTTATTTATTTATTTTTACTTTGGCATGCAAGGAGCTGAGCAATATGCATTACGATTCATTACTTTGGGTTATTTTCCAGATCATGGAAAATAATGTATACTGTTTTCAGTAAAATATTCAGTAAAATATTGCAACTATACTGTGAAAACTTTAATCATATTTTTCCAAGTTTGTGCAAGTTTAGCTATTTTATCTGATTTAATTCATGTTGGACAGGTTCAATCTTATGAACTTTTTGGAGTCTGCCATTGTTGCTACTTTAAAAGTCTTTAAAAGTATATGTAACAACACACAAACATTAAAAAAACATGTTTATTACATCAAAACTTTAGCTTGAGAGCTGTCATTTGACTTTCGTAAACGTTTTAAAGAAGGATCAGTGTGTTAATTGATGTGCTTCACGTGTTAAACCTTGTGGATACACGCCCCCCTCACACACGCGCGCGCACGCACACACACCACTACATTCGCCCATTCTGACTGGCATTCATCCAAAGGTGAAATACAATCTGCAACGCTCTCTGTTGCAGAGAGGGTTGCCCTCCACTGAAGGAGCTTTTCAAAGCATTAACAGCCGGTAACACAATATCTGACAATATCTGAGCGCTCCACCGAACCACCCTCTGCATTTTCCAACCTGGACCGATGGGGCCTGGAGCGAGAGAAATGGCATGTCGGGTGAAACGAGACAGCACACATTCCCTGTGCTAACATTGACTACTGTTTACATGGCTACAGAGGAAGGTTTAAAAAATGAAAACTTAACAAATAAGGCTAAAATTGGCTTCATTTATCAAGGGTCAGTCAGTCCCAGTTATTCACAATGCATTGAAATTAGGTGCACCAGTTTGAAAATGCTTCTGATTTGATTATTACTGTTTCCTCTGTTTTAGCAATGCCCTGCGTACAAACCCAGCTGACGTCATTGCCCTATGACAACTACTTAAGCTCTGAGCTCCTGAATCCAGACTGTGCCAAACTGGTGATGGAGATCACCGGCCAAAAGGACCAGTTGTCCATGTCCTCACTGCCCAGCATCAACACCTTGGTGGGAAATGGCTACATCGGGGAGTTCGATGCCTACTCCTGCAGGATTACCACCTCTCCGTCGACCTCTGCAGTTTCTTTCAGCCACCCTGCAGCAGCCGAGAGCCCCAGCCCACAGATGCAGAACCAAACCTTTAAGCTGGATGATCTCCAGGTCTACGGCTGTTACCCAGGATCTGTTGCTCTTAGCTGTCTAGAAGAAACACTCTCATCATGTGCCTCTGACTACTATGGAAGCCCTATCTATGGCACGGCCTCTCCTTCAACGACAGGCTTTCAAACGGAGCCTGCACCTGTCTGGGATTCCCCTTTCAGCCCGTTCCCCCCGGCCCTCCCGTTCTCTGTGGATAAGGCCAGCATGGCTCAGCAGCTCTCGTTTTTCACCGTCAGCCCTACGCAGGATCAGTACTCTCCTTTGGGGCAGCATGAGGATGTTCCATCTAGTCAAGATGATCTTTTTTTCATGTCACCTCAGCAAAACATGTCCCCACTTCAATGCCCTCCCATGTCTCTGGAACACGGAGCCCTGGAGATCCCCAGAATATTGGAAGGGGCCATGATGTCTCCCAAAATTCCAAATTGTGGATCCGGTGAGGGTCGGTGTGCAGTTTGCGGTGACAGTGCGTCCTGTCAGCACTATGGAGTCCGCACCTGTGAGGGTTGCAAAGGTTTCTTTAAGGTAAAACAAACACCAAGCATTTAGCAGGTCTATTATACAAGGTTTTCTTTTCCGAGTACTAAAAACTTGCAGTCAAAGAGAACAAACCTCACATGATGACTTGTGTGAGAAATAAAAGTAAACAAACAGTTTTGTCCGGTATGATAAACTAATATGGGACACATAATATGTAGGCACATAGTCATGTACAGTATGTCAAATTGTTCCATGCAGTGCATGCATGAACAAATACCGTATTTTTCGGACTATAGGTCGCGGCTTTTTATCATTTTTTCATGGCCTGCGACCTATAGTCAGGTGCGACCTATATATGGCTTTTTATAAAATAAGCTGATTTATAATCATTTATTAACAAAAATTAAACTGAGACACACTCTTTCAATAATGTCAGCTAACAATTTTTTTTAGGTGTTTATCCTGCTAAAATTATTCATTTATTAAAGAAAAGTTCAGCTCAGACACATATTTGCTATAATTTTTTATCAAACAATTAATTGTTTTTAAGTGTTAATCTTCTTAAAAGCCTTGCTGTGCGCTCCTGTGGAAGAGACATTTGCAGCAGAGCTAAACACGGTCCACATTTTGACGTAGGTGCGACCTATATTCAGGTGCGACCTATATATGGATTTTTCCAATTCTTTGGCAATAATTGGACAATGCCACCTATACTCGGGTGCGACCTATAGACCAAAAAATACGGTAATGTAATTTATGTCATAGATAGCATTTTGGTCTACAATATGGCAAAAGGGAGTCAAATTCTGACTAGATTGACAAGCTAACAGCTAGTCTGAGCAAGTCCAAGTCCAAAGTGGATTCAGACACTTTCTTCTTGGCCTTACTCAGACTAGCTTTTAGTAAGTCAAAGTCAAAGTCAACTTTATTGTCAGATCTGCAATATGTACTGTACAGGACATACACAGGACCGAAATTGCGTTTCTCTCAGTCCCTCGGTGCAACAGTAAACATCTAAACATTGAAACACTGAAACATATAATAATAGACATAAGCATAAAATAGTAAAACTAACACTGTCCTGAGTTTTTTGCATAGTGGTATAAGAGTATGAAAATTTACACCAACTCTAAAACTAAAACATTAAACATTTAATGAACATAATACTGTCCTGAGTTTTTGCATACTAGTATAAAAAAAGAGTATAAAAAGTATAACTAAAATAAACTAAAGGTTTCTAGCATTGACATTTGCAAAGTGGCAAAGCAGCGTATGAGTTAATGTACACAGTATATGTATGAGGTAGTAGTTGATGTTGTTATAGAGGCAAAAAGTGGCATATGCAGTAAGGCACATTGGGCATCCCTAAGTAAGACCGTTCAGAGCACACTGTATATGTATCAGCAGTGGTGTAGATATTAGAGTAGTGTAAATGTAAACAGTAGTAATTACATGTAAGCAGTAGTAAAAAAAGTAAACAGTATTAATAAATGTAAACAGAGAATGTAAACAGTATTATGATTATCTATATATATATTATATATATATAGTATATATATTATTATTTTACTCTGTCAATCCAGTCCAAAATAATCTCAATTTCTCCACTGAAGCCATTACATGTAGGATAATTCTTCATAATGTTTTTACAACCCCCCACTTCAGAAGATCCGAATTATCCTTTGTGTGTTGCCATTTATATGTGAGCTGCTTAAAATGCAACAGCAAAAGATAAAAAAAAAACAAAACATGGAATTAAAAGAAGATGGACTAGAAAACCCCCCAATGTGTTTCCATTCTGTTATGCACAATGTTGTACTGTGTTTTCCACATTAGGATCACATTATAAAGCTTTTTCCCTCTGTTTTCCAGCGAACTGTCCAGAAAAATGCTAAATACGTGTGTCTCGCCAATAAAGACTGCCCGGTAGACAAGAGGAGGAGAAACCGATGCCAGTTCTGCCGTTTCCAGAAATGTCTCGCTGTGGGAATGGTCAAAGAAGGTAAAGCAATGTCAAACTCACAAAGCTTTTAGGGGCTCGTACATGATGACAGGTTTGTAATGCCAGTCTTGGGAAACCAAAGCTTAAAGTGAAGACATGTGTAACCTGAGTTTTACAGTGCCCGTTGTAGAAAAAAAGAGAGGGGGGTGAGGTGCTGAATCCATTACAGAAGCCATTTTTTAAAGTGTGAGATGCAACAGTTGCTGCGTGACGGTAAAGTGAACGTGTTCGTCTCCTTGTCTGTCTTGTAGTTGTTCGCACAGACAGCCTCAAAGGTCGTCGAGGTCGCCTTCCCTCCAAACCCAAACCGGTGACCGAGGCTTCGTCCATGAGCCCCTGTGTGAACGTCATATCTTCTCTTGTCAGAGCTCATTTTGACTCAGACCCAACCAGCGACCAGCTCGACTTCTCCAAGGTGAAGCTCACCACTTTCAGGAGGCCAGATGTTGTATAGGGCTGAACAATTAATTGCATTTGCAGTAATATCGCAATATGATAAAATTAGATTTTCTAATCGCGAAGGCTGCAATTTGACTGGTCACGTGACACAAATCTTTATCAACACTTTAAAAAAAACACCACAAAGACATTTACGATGGTTGCATGGCTAGAATGACAACAACCAGTGCTTCAACTTCAAGTAAGCAAAGTATCAGCCGACAGGGATCACTGACCGAACTGTTTGAACTTCAAACAGTATTTTTTATATCTAATTTTTTACATTTATTTATTAACTGTCATGTGAAGTTCAGACAGTAGTTAGGAAGTTCACTTAACATGTTTACTATTATGTTTATGAAACAAGAAAAAATAGAAATGGTGAAAAGAAAAGGCATAGATTTGTTTGCTTTATTGTAATCTCTGCTTTAAATAAATCTGACATTGTTTATTATAAAACAGATTGATTTATTGCTTCTGTTTGTTGAAAAATACTTGAGAAGATATAAAAAAAATTGCGTTTTAAATCGCATTTGCAATTTATAGAAAAAAAATTGCAATTAGATTATTTTCCAAAATCGTTCAGCCCTAATGTAACTACACTGGTTAGACACAGACATGACTGGAATTGTCTAACTAACCCTTCCCTTTGTTTGCTCTGCAGTACAAGGAGAGGACAGACAGTCTCAAAGAGAAGGAAGATGCCGATGATATCCAGCAGTTTTACGACCTGCTGACCGGCGCTTTGGACGTGATAAGAAACTGGGCTCAAACCATCCCAGGATTCATAGATTTCTGCACGGAAGACCAGGAGCTGCTTCTGGAATCCTCTTTTGTTGAACTCTTCATCCTTCGCCTGGCGTACAGGTTGGTGCATTATTTCAAAAAAGTTATGCGGCAGAAACGTGCACCTTTCCAGTGGCTATAATGGTTTTAACCGTTTCAGGTCAAAACCAGAGGAGCACAAGCTGATCTTCTGTAACGGCGTCGTCCTCCACCGGCAACAGTGCGTTCACAGTTTTGGTGCCTGGATCGACTCCATCATGGATTTTTCTCAGAACCTTCATCGCATGAACTTAGACACGTCGCTGTTCGCCTGTCTTTCAGCCCTCGTCATCATCACTGGTAAGATGCTTTGTTTCTGTTTCTGACTGTAATACAGGTGGTCCCCGACTTACGAACGAGTTCCGTTCCAACGCACCCTTCGTAACTCGAAAATTCGTAAGTCGGAACGTAAGTCCGGATTTTTGGTCGTAAGTCGGAAAATGTATGCTAACGCTGCGCCGCACACCCGTTTATCAACATGAGACTTAACAAGCGTACCTACTGGTTCATAAACATGCACAGAACTTTATTTACAAACGGTTAGCTAATACACTTTAATCTAAAAACACATACCAGTGCTGTATTTACTGTACAACAGTACTGTTCATAAGCGCGTTCGTAAGTCCGGAACGTCGTAAGTCGAGGCCGTCATAAGTCGGGGACCACCTGTATTTGAAGGTAGGATTCTGTTTTTGATGGGAATATCTTTTTTTTTTTCTTCTTCTATAGACCGCCATGGCCTCAAAGAGCCCAGACGAGTCGAAGACTTTCAAAGTAACCTCATCACTTGTTTAAGGGAACACATGGCTGGAAGTGCCTCAGAACCAAGTCGGACACAGCCCAGCTATATTTCCCGTCTGCTGGGCAAACTCCCTGAGCTGAGGACTCTGTGCACTCAGGGCCGGCAGCGCATCTTCTACTTGAAAGTGGAGGACCTGGTCCCTCCTCCACCAATAGTGGAGAAAATCTTTATGGATACGCTGCCATTCTGAAGATACTGGGACGTGTCACATATGAAGTGTGGCTATCAGTGAACTCTACGTCTACTCGGCCATATAGCACACTGACTTTTGGGCTAATGTGCCCTCTGAGATGTCTTCTGAGAGACCCTTTTTTTTGTTTAGGTTTAAAAAAAAATATTTAGCACTATAAGAGACTGATACCAGTTGTAAAGTTGTGTCAGCATTTCAGGACATCATATTTTCTACATTTTTTTTGTGTGGGTTTTGTAAAACAACTTTACTGCTGTGCTGAATATGCGACTGTTGTTCTGCTCTGCAGCTTTCATGATGTGAATTTTTATGGTGAACACAATGCAGCGCTCCAGTAAGCTCTAAGAAACACTAATATCTTAAAAATCATGATTTCAGAATAGCTTATAAAGCAGGGGTCACCAACACGGTGCCCGCGGGCACCCGGATGCCCCCAAGGAGCATTTGAGGTGCTCATGCGCGGACCTGTTCTAAAAATATCACAACTCACTACTAAGCTGCATTTAAAATTTCATTTTATTCAGTTGTTATTCTTTTTTTTGTATTTATATATATTTTAAAATGTCTATCTTAAAAATATGTTCTTAAAAATATGTTTATTATAAAAAAAAAATCAATTTGCGCTCTGTTATTTCCAAAGAGTTTATCAAACTGGCAGTTTATCAAACTGGTGCCCTTTATGACTCCGTACCCACGAAGTAGCTCTAAGTTTCGAAAAGGTTGGTGACCCCTGTTATAAAGTATAAGATCAACTAGAACATGGAAATATAATTACAAACCTAGTTTGTAGAAACAAAAGTGGAATCTCACTTTTGGTTGGAATCTGTTTTTGTGCTTTTGTTGAAGGTCTTGGACCAAAGTTGAACAAAGCTTAATGTTGGCACTGCCAGCTACAAACCTTACTCGGTGGCTTCAGCAGGTGCCTTACTGCCTTAAACTGAAGGTTTTCCATGTTTTAGTCCTTGGGATTTGTGACTCCTTGGAAACATCACGTGCAGCAGCTGCAACAACACAAATTTTTGTTTTTATCTTTGTATCTGAAAATTCTGAATAAAACACAAAGTGCCTTTTTAACTGCCTTAGTCCGTGAACCACAGTGAATTTTCATTCCAGGGAGAGAAAGTTCCTTTTAATACAAAGATGAAAAGTTAGTATCAACATCATGATCAGTATTGTTATGTCAGAGCCTTGACTCCTTTTGATACAGTTTGCAAAGGCGTGTGTTCATTCTGTTTGTAGTGGTGCTTCAGTTCTGTTCACACCATCTCGACAGTAAAATTTGACGTAGAGCTGTCCAAGAATAAAACAGCAATCTTGTTTTAACAATAAGACCGAGCGCAGATGAAGTGTACACCATGGTACGTCCGAGCATTAAATTACATGTTNTTATCTACACGACGCGCCACTGTACGCTTTGTTAGCGAATCCGATGTGAGCTGTCTACCGTTACAAAGTTATAAAATGTCCGCTGTTGGGCAGCATATGCTATGCTAACGGGAGGTCCCACTGCAATTTCCAAATTTCCCGGTTGTTTAAGTGTTATAACCTAAAATTATTGAGATAGAATGTCATAATCCTTTTTGATCAATCCTTCCAACCGTGAAGGTTCATTCGGCCCTAATTAATTTATCTCGAACTGTCCGCAAATATTTTATTTGTTTATACAAGAATAGACTATTTCCTAACCTTTGGAAAAGACAAAGACATAATAAACACCTGTGAAATTGGAACTATAGATTTAAGCGACCATGCCCCAGTGTACCTATCCATTGATCTAAAATTACAACAGAAAATAAAAAACTGGAAACTAAATTCAAGCCTACTTAAAGATTCCCACATTAAGAAACAGATTATAAGAGAAATACAACTTTACTTGGAAACAAATGATAAAGGCGATGTATCGCCTCCTATTTTATGGGACGCTCTGAAGGCTGTCCTAAGAGGAAAAATTATAGCTATATCCTCATATAAGAAAAAAATGAGAAATAATAAATTAGAAGAACTACAGAAAAAATTAAGAGAATTAGAGGAAAAACACAAAATAAAACCAGATAAGGTTATATGGAATGAAATTACAAAAACAAGGAATGAAATTAATGAGTTAACTACAAATGAAATAAAGAAAAAACTATTATTTTCCTCCTGCTGTAACTGTTTTGTTTTGGAAATGTGTGCTCATATTTTAGAATGCCACAGAACCTTTTGTTTAATGGTGCAAAATGCTAAAAAGCATAAAAAACATTTTGATATTAAATATTTAAAAAAATACACCACAAGCATATTTTGCTTTGTTTGTTGCTATGTATACTGTATTGTTATTTTGATAAACTAATTATGTCATCATCTTATGAACAACCTTTTAGTTCTGTCTGATTTTCAGTGAATGTTTCTCACTTTTTGTGACATATTTTCAAATGTTTTTTTATTTATTTTTAATAGGGGTGCACCGATAAATCGGCCGGCGATTCATCGGCCCTGATTTCCTTAATTTTGGGAGATTGGAGATCGACCAATACATGAGAAACCGATTTTTTGTAGTTTTAAACAATTGTCTAAACTTCATTTTTATTTCAGAACACTACCTCATGGCCAGTTAAAACAAGTTTGTACTGTTTCTAGGATATTTTTCAATAAAAGAAAATTGGAAAATTGCAGGTGCATTGCGACCTTTTAACACCTGACAGTGTCACTTATAAAACAAAATCCGAATCGGCAGGTCAGACTTTTTAGAGCTTTGCGATCGGCCAGAAAACTGCAATCGTTGCACCCCTATTGTTTAACGTAATGGGTTTGCCTTGTATTCACATTTTAAAAAAGAAAATATGAAATCACATTAAAATGTGATGACAAGAGCAGTTGAACTCTTCTTCATTGTTCAGAAAACCAGAACAAAATCTCCAATTTTTCTCCTTCTGTTGTGTAATGTTAGAAATATTTGACAACCACTTTTTAGCCAAACATTACAAAGCCTGTTACATGGATTTTTAACATAAAGTTTTGTACTCTGAAGCCCAAACGTCCAAGTTCTAAGTCAGAAAAAACGACTGAGATGCACTTCTCCCTCCAAAGTCATAACTGACACACCCCAGTCTCAAAATACAATATGGCTGCCACAACTTTTGACGGCCTTGCAGAAATAGCTGCAGAAATAAATGCTTTAGTTTTGTTTCTGATCAGTTGTTCGTTCGTTCATTCAACCTTTATTTATACAGGTTGAGTTGTGCACATTACATAATTTTATCTCTATTTTGCAGCAGTATTTGAAGCAAAAAAGACATTATGAACTTGTATTGCTGGCAGAGCACATCAAATCCCACAGTTCTCTTTACTTCCAACTGGAGCACATTATAGTTCGGTGTGACTTCATGATCTATTTTAACTTCGGAGGTATACAGAACACATTAATTTCACTTATAATAATAATAATAATAACTTTTATTTATAACGCACTTTACATTAAACAAATCTCAAAGTGCTACAATGAACATTAAATAAAAGCAAGATTAAAATCAACCATAAATGCAACTAAGTGGAGGAACAACCAAGAGGACAGTGCCTCACAGATGATTGCATCAAAAAAAAATCACAAAATGCAGATAAAATACTCAAATAAAAATAAAAACTGGGTGCAATAAAAACAACAAAAAAACAAAAGCACAATAAATTAATTAAAAAACTGGATAAAAAGAAAGGTTTTAAGACCTTTTTTAAAACATGTCACGGTCTGTGGGGCCCTCAGATATGAGGGCAGAGCGTTCCACAGCCGAGGGGCAGCGCAGGAGAAAGCCCGGTCTCCCATTGTGCGAGACCGAGACCTGGGGGAGTGAGAAGAAGATGAGTGTTGGAAGAGCGGAGAGTGCTTGTGGCGTTTACATCCCAAAGTACAGCAGCTTTGCAGTGTGATGCAGGATCAGTTTATTGTTTGTGACCCACTGGTGTCCTGAGTATCAGTAGACGTTCAGGAGAGTGATTACTGCCCAGTTCTTGCATGAAAGCTTGGAGGATTTATTGAAGGAAGGGCCTAATATGCTGCCTGCTGCATAATGATGTGCTGAAAAGGGACCACACAAAGTTCTCTTCACTGAGACGGCGTCGGTTTTGATGTACATGGTGTTAATGCTGGCAACATTCTTAACCAGAGGAAGAAGACACCATGCCACTCTCAAGCAGCACCCGCAGCATTGAGCCACTTGACACCTGATCTTACTGTTCACAACATACAGTACTGGTCATTTGGGTTTTGGTACTGGCATGGAGAATGGAAAAAAGGAGACACATTGAGAAAAGATGAGGAGGCAAAATAAAAGCTACCTTGCTCTAAAGTGTTTAATGTGAGACACAGTTGTAGGCATGCTGTGATGTCAGATTTAATATAACAAGTCTTGTTTCATGAGTAGAAATTAGGCAAATGCAGAGGGGTAAAAACTATTTGACTGTATTTGGTAGCATCTCGTTATCCGAACCCAAACCTCTGTGAATGCCTTGTGACTGTCAAACTTTATTCTTTATGATCACGTATCCATAACAAGGTCAAGCACGCTGCCCCTTCACAAATCCTCAAACCTAAAATACATCCTGATGTCAACATATCTCATATTTAGAGATGGGGTATTTCTCAGCACCATCTTTTTCCCAAAGTAGAAAGTAACCATCTGGAGCGGCCATTGCCTCCTTGACTTTTGACCTGATATTACACAGCTCTCAGGAACAAATCGTAACCTTGAAACCTTCGCTCACGTGACATATTCTGACAACTAATGCCAGTTTGTGTCTTAGCTGTCATGCTGAGTTGTGTACAAAGAGACTTTGCTTGTGCGCCCTTTGCTTCAATACAAGAGAAACTTGAGAAACATGTAACAATGTAAATCTCTGCTCAATATCTTACGTAAACCTTTCTTTGGACAAACTCACAACCACTTTTACTAACACAAACACACAGAAACATTTACAGATACTGTATACATTATGTATACTGTATACAGGTGGTCCCCGACTTACAAAGGGGTTCCGTTACTACGTATCATTCGTAGCTCGAAAATTCATAGGTCGGGGACCACCTGTATATACCGCACGAGCCGCCACTGATACACGTACATGTACGGTAATGAACAGTTACCAAGTTACCAAGCACTTCGCCTATCCTAACACAGCTACATACTGTAATTATAAAGAAACATACATAAAAAAATAAATAAACAATTTCTTACTTTGAGCTGCAGCTTGTCTCCATCTGTTTACATGTTGCATGTCCGAGCTCCGCAGCTTCGTGCAGCTCCACGCGGTCCAAACTGTTTACAGGAAGGACTGTTAGTATGTTAACTCCAAACATTTGGAGCCAGAAAAAGAGTTAATAACTTACTGGAAGCCGTTTCTCTGCGGTGTTCATCCAACAAGCTACGCCGCGTTAGCATGTTAGGCCGCGCTGCGTTAGCATGTTAGACCCTCCAAAAAGGCTGCCGCAGCTGTTAGCAACAATCCAACATCTGAGGCTGCCAGGCAGACATCGAGGCGAGCTCCGCTGCCTGTCGGCTCCATGTACCCGGTGAGAGCGATAGCATCCACCCGTCCATCCTACAGCTAGGCTTGTGTTAGCATGTTATCTGTTGCTTCTCCGGCCCAGCTCGCTGTCTGCTGCTTCACAGCGTCGTTTTCCTTCGTCCATCCGTCACTCCACAAAACCGCCGTTCAGCTCCTGCTCATGTATCCGAGCGCAGGAACCTCTAAACGGACACTGTCCGTCCGAACCCGGCTCTTGAGGCCGGAGCTAACTGCTAAACAGCCGAACACCGCCGAACACTGCCGGAAACTGCGTAATCGGCTTCAAAATAATAATACAGTAATAATAAAAATAATAATACTTTATTTATGAAGCCATTTAAAACAACCACAGCTGCAACAAAGTGTTGTACACATGAAATTAAGAACATTTAAACACAAAATTAAAGAAATAATTTATTTTTTATTTTTAAATGTCATATTTTTATTAATTATGATAACTTCGTAAAGTCGGACCTTCGTAGGTCGATGTCGTCGTAAGTCGGGGACCACCTGTATATATACTGTATCTATCTATCTATCTATCTATCTATCTATCTATCTATCTGTCCGTCCGTCCGTCCGTCCGTCCGTCCGCCCGTCCGTCCGTCCGTCCGTCCGTCCGTCTATCTATCTATCTATCTATCTATCTATCTATCTATCCATCTATCCATCTATCCATCTATCTATCTATCTATCTATCTATCTATCTGGGGGAGTGGTAGCACAGAGGTTAGAGACAGTGGGCCTCTGATCGGAAGATCGCCGGTTCAAGCCCCAGTACTGACATAATCAAAAAATGTGGGTGGAAAACGTGAAACACCCACACCTGCCTCCACCCTCATTCACCCCACTCTCGGCCCCTGAGCAAGGTCCTTAACCCCCACCATCTGCTCCCTAAACAGGGCTCTCTTGAAAATGAGTTCTCGTGGCTCATTGAGACTACCTGGATAAATAAAGGTTAAATGGGAAGAAAAAAATCTATCAATCTACATGTCTCTATCTCTATCTATATAAAATCTTATTTTGCGACTTTATGTCATTTTATATTATAATTTTAATGTCACATTACTTGTTTTAATGTACAGTAACTTCAAATTTGTGATTTTAAATGTACTTTTATCACTTAGTTATGACCTTTTTGTCCTGATGCATGCTCAGTAATCCAGGTAGCTTCAGAGGTGATGATGTGCACATCTTTGATTGAACGCTGGTTTGAGAGAGGAGTGAAGGAGGCCATCTTTGTGAAGAGAACGCGTCCATGGTTAAACAGGCCTCTGTGTCCAACCGTCACCCTCTTACAATGCTCTTATTACAAGCATCACTCAGCCCTCTGTGAATAGCAAGGGGCCTTCAGGGCACTAACGACCAGTTGTAAGGCTGATGGTCCTCCTTTTGCATGTGAGCAACTAGTTCTGGCTGTCACCAGCAAACTAGTCGATCCACTGTGAGAAGGTGCTATTTATAAAAGATGGAGTATGTTGCAGCTCCTCAGACTGACAACGTCTTATGGATAAAAGACGACACGTTTCAACAAGGAAGGACCTGACCAGAGGACCTGACTTAACCTTGCTAGACCACTTTACTTTACTTTTTTTTTACCCAGTCTTCATTACTGGATCATCTACAGCAGCAAAAATCACTACGATAATGTAATAAGAAATTCAATACAAGCATTTTGTTCATGTTTAAGAATCATGATGAGTGGTTATGCTGTGCGTTTACGGCTGAGGAGTTAAATACATGTTCAAAAAAAATAATCAACCCATTCAATAAACACTTTGTGTTAAAGCAGCCCACATTTAAACAGAAAATATTTGGCAGCTGAGGTTTCATGCTGGCAGTGCAGAGTTGAGGCCATTTGGCCAGTTATAAAGCTCTAAATAGATTTTTTTATAAAAAGAATAAATAAATTAAAAAAACAGCTGCCATCTTCTTCATTTAGTTGAATTATGAAAAGGATCAAATAAATGAAGGAAAATAATTCTAACACAATGTAATTAAATGTGTGAGAGGGAGAGTAAAGGGAAAGCAGCAGAATGCGGGCCGCAGATGAAATTGTTCCAGGGGGAGGAAAGTTAATGGGTTTGTTTGCGACGAGGCTGCACCTGCTGTTTGTTGATGGACTGAGCTGTAAATAACTTTGTGAAGCTGCTAGGTGCTCTGTGGGGACGCCAGTGTTTCGCTCTCCTCTTCGCTCTCTGTTCTTTGCCTTCATCAACGCACACGTGCACGTGAAGTCCCAAGAATTTTAATTTTATGATGCCTCTGCATGCGTTTGATGAAGTCTGTAGTACATATGCATTTGTACTGCAGTATTAAGTTTTATGTGGGTGTTTTGTTGAGTATGGAAAACCCTCCATGAGTGTATTTATAGAAGGCCATTGTTGAGCCCACAGAGCTCTCAGTAATTGGATCTGCTCTCTCTTATTGAACATGTCAGATGATAAATGGAGGGACGGGCGTCATTACTTGTGGTATCCCCGTGACAACTCCGTGCCTCTCATCACTGTCCTAAGCTCTTATTCCCAGCAGGATTATATGAATAAATGAACAATTAGTCAGCTGAATTATCATTCTGATCTGTGTGAAAGAGATAGTGGAGCTCTCCATTGTTTTGTCCTTGAGTATTACCTTTATAAGGTTGGACACTTGAAATGATCATATAAAAACTTGCATCTAAAGATATATTTGGAATAAGCTGAATTCTACTCTTTGATAATTTTGCAGTTTGTTCTTTTGTTTTAAAATGTTAAAATAACCATTGTCTTATCGTTCAGGAGCGCAGCATTTAGGAACAGTGGAACCAGAGTTTTGCGCATCAAATACTGTATTAGGTTCTTTCTTGCTTGATGTACTACATCAGCTGCTCAAAAGTTCAGGGCCTGCTTTGTTGTATTTTTAGTTTGAAAATGTGCCAAATGTTTTTAACGTGTAGCAGGTTTGGACGACAGGCGTGACAGTTTAGCACCTTGGCTTTTTTATGGAGCCGCTCTGCTGCAATACGTGCTGACGTGACACGGTATGGATGAGAAAAGCTGGGCCTGAAAAAGACATTGTACGGAAGGGAGCACAGAGTATGTGGCTTCCAGGCCTACCTAGATGTTTTAGCACTGATGGCCCCCAAGTACCTCATGTTATGTGCACCGGTGCACCTTCACCCCATCAGGGATGTTGATTAGTTGTGCACAGCTTGGATGCTGCCTCCATTGTTACTATCCATCTATCATCCATCAGCTTCACCCACTTCTTCCTTTCTGGTTTGCAGTGTTTGTCATTAAAATGTCCCCATGAGGCCTCAGTTGTGGACTTGAGGGGTCATCTTGACCCAACGACAGCATGAGGGTTAACGTCAATGCATTAAGATGAGCTTTGGCCAAGGGAAGCACACCATGTTTCTGAATAAACAGATTTATTAAAAGGATTTAACTTTTCACTTGTTTGTGCATTAGTTTTAGTTGTTACTGTGGTAAAAATAAAAACATTTTATGGCCTCCCTTCTCCCCTTACAGCCATCTTCTCCACACCATTATTACCTCCAAATATTCATTTTAATAACTATCTAGTGGAGGTTTATTTAAAAAAAAAAACATTATTTTTTAAGATAGAAAGAAAGGAAAGACGGAAAGTAAGATTACGAAGTATAAGAAATACACACAAAGTAAGCACAAGGCAAAAACACCCGACCGCTGTCTGTAAACTTGCAAAGAACATGACAAAACACAGCAACAAAATACATATGTATAAAGAACTTAGAATATTCATGGCTTTTCAGTAAGTTTCTATATACCTACCTATATGTATATACATACATACATATACATGCATATGCAGTCACATATGGTAAATGGTAAATGGAGCTTATTTATATAGCGCCTTCCAGCCCCCTCTGAGGAGCCCCAAAGCGCTTTACAATACGAGCCATCTACCCATTCATACACACATTCATACACCGTTAGTGGTAGCCTGCCTTGTAGGGCGCTATCCAGACCTACCGGGAGCAACTCGGGGTTAAGTGTCTTGCCCAGGGACACAACGACACATGGTGGGCGGATGCGGGACTCGAACCTCCGACCTTCCGATTGGGGGTCGGCTGCCATTACCACTTTGCCACGGCCGCCCCACATACACATCTACATATCTACATACAATACTTACATATGCATCCCTGCATCTATTTGTGTGTGGTTGTGAGCATGCATAAGCGTATAAGGCTTCTCTAATAGAACCTTCAATAGTGATCGTGAAGCATCAGAGACCCGACCCCCAAGACCCAGGCAGACAGAGGAGGGACCAGAGCCCAA
>JBBPBX010028021.1:2477-15724 GCA_038048925.1 Garcialebias charrua
TATATATATATATATATATATATATATTCACTAAACTCTCAGTCATGTGCTCATTCAGTTTGCACTACTTCTCATATTTGCACTAATGTTTGTATTACATCACTGCCTATACCACTGCCTATACTACTGTTTACATTCACTGTTTACATACTACTGTTTACATTCACTGTTTACATTTATTAATACTGTTTACATTTATTACTACTGTTTACATTTATTACTACTGTTTACATTTACACTTCTTTTATATCTACACTACTGCTGATACATATGTAACCTGGTTGTACTTCTCTTTTGTTATAATTACACAAAAAGTATTTTTGTATTGTTGTATTATTGTATTATTACCTGACTGAAACACCACTGTCATTATTTTAGCCATGTTACTTTAAGATCAGAAGCCCCTCCCTTTTATTTCTTCTTCTGTGGTTTTGTCTTTAAATTGGTTGCACCTCTGAGACTCTCCCCTTTTGTCACGTTGTCTTGTGGGAGAGACTTGGAGCAGGGCAGTCGGTAACACGGTGTTGTGTGTGTGTTATTTCACCAGAATAAACCGCCATCCTGTCTAAAGATAAACCGTGTCACGGTCTGATAAATCCATTAAACCAGCACAACGCAGGAAGGATCTGGTTACACTTGGTGCCGTTCGACCCGCTGCAAAGCTGAACCTCCGCTGCTGCTCCTGCTCAGAGCTGTGCACCTGCGACGCTGCTGCACTCTCTTCCCGCCTTTGAAGTCTGGGCCCCGCCTGGTTCGCTGCTCTGCGCGCCTTTGCCCTGTGCTTTGACTGGCAGGCTTGTATCCTGACAACAGTTACTGTTTCTGTTGCTCTATTTTGTGCACCTCGTTTCAGACGTGGGAGGCAGGGAAATAGAAAAAAAAAAAAAAAGACTGCATATTTTTACTTTTATAAAAGATTTTTTTACTTTGTCTGTGGGAAAGACTGATCCTCTTTTTATTTTTTTTGCCTACTGATGCATGTGAGCTCTTGTGACTAATTTGGTTTTAGACTGTTTGGGAATCTGTAGTCTCACTTTATTTTTGATATCTCTTTTTTTTAATGCATTTTTCTTTTTAGTGGTGTTTTGTCACTGTTTGTTGAAATGTCTAACACAGAGGTATCTTTTAAGGGTGATGAAGTGGACCGAAGGGTCACTTTTAGTTTGGGGAGGGGCCAACATTACATGTCATTTGGAAGGGGTAGGCCTGTGCCATCTAGTGCATATGAATGTTCTGTTGATCAGTCTGAGTTGAACCCCCCACCTGTCCCTGCTGCTGCTTCTACACCTGTTGGTAATGTAAGATCTGACCTCAGCCAACTTGTTTTTACTGAGGCTCTCAGTGGGGTGATTGCTGATTTAGCCAAGCAGATTGGGGATGCCATTACAACAAACCTGAGTGGCCTAAACCCACAAAATCAGTCTCAGGTTGCTGACAGCCAACCCAGCATCCCGACCGATCAGTCACAAATGAAGGTTGTTGTTCAGTCTGATATCAGGGCACCACCATATTTCAAAGGTGACCACACTGGCACTTTCTCCATCCAGGAATGGGAGGGTTTGATGAGCTGTTATCTGTCAAGAATAAAATGTGTGAACCCTGTAGAAATGTGTGAAATCATCACATCCAGACTTACTGGGAAAGCCAGAGATGTGGTCCAGGTGTCGCTCCGCTGCCAGCCTCAGTCATGTAGTGACAAGTTAGTTTCTACTGTTTTTGATATTCTGAAACGCAACTTTGGTGAGCTGATCTTCTCCAATTTGCCAATGAGAGACTTTTATAACATCCTACCTGCTGATGGAGAGACAGCCATGGACTACTGGATCAGACTGAACAAGTCTATTGAAGCAGCTGATGAGTGTTTGCGTAGAAGGGGGAAGCAGGTGGAGGATCCAGGAGCTGAAGTTGTTACCATGTTCATCAACCACTGTCCTGATCCTGGTCTAGCTCTTTCCTTCCAGCTGAAACCTGTTGAGGAGTGGACTGCTACTGAGGTCCAGGGTCGCCTTGATAACCATGTTGTGAGTCTTAGGAGACCGATGGTTAGTACGAACAAGGCTGTTGGTTCATCTACAGGCCCTGTGGTTCTCTCCTGTCTCCCTCAGCTTGGTGCTCAATCACCCACTGCTGCGTCGCCAGCCAATGCAACACCGTTTGCTGTCCATTTTACCCAGGCTGCTTTAGCGTGTGATCATTCTTTAGCTTCAGGTCCCTTGTATCAGCAGCCACAGCAGCATGTTGCTCCACAATCTACACCCTTTCAGACTGCAGGTCCATCCAAGCCAACTTTTTCCCCCAGTTCAGGAGTTGAACCACCTCATCAGATGGCAGAGATGTTTGATAAAGTTCTGTCTTTGTGTGCAGCTTCTCTTGCTACGAAACAACATGGTCAACATATGGGGAGTTACACACGTGGTTCTAAACGTCCTCAACAAGCTCCATGCAGAGTTTGTTGCTCTGAGGAGCATACAACACACTCGCACTGCAGACTGTTCAGACTGTGTCTCAACTGCTTCAGCTCAGGACACATTAAAAGGAATTGTCCTCAGCCTACCCATCACGCACCACAGCCATCCTCCCAGTACCCTAATTTAAACTAGAGAGCCTGTGCGATGAGAGGGGCAGCATGGGCAGTATGGATAATACCCTCACAAATACACTAGATGCACACTCTGTTTATACCGAATGTTGTAACGCTTCACCTGAAGACAGTGAAGTGGTTTTCTTGGGGTCACAGAGAGTTCAGAGGGCTAGTGATTTGTTTTATGCCTCAGTTTCAGTGAGTGAACGATCTACACTGAGGGGTATGTTGGACTCTGGGAGTATGTCATGCACATTGAGCGTGGAGGCAGAGAACAAGCTAAGAGCCGCGGGTGTTGATTTGATCCCTCTTGCAGTCCCAGAGAATGTGGTACTCGTTGGGTGTGGTGGCCTTCTCACGCAGCCTCGATGCATCTATGAGTTGAACATTGAGATCTATGGTTTCAAATTTACAGTACCAACATTTTTGATACCTGGCCAACATGATGAATTCATCATTGGTAGCAATGTGCTCCGGCCCCTTATTAAAAAAATGAAAACTGATCCGGGGTACTGGGAACTCATTACATCAAACACTGCAAACCCAGAGTGTGAAGAGTTTTTGCAGCTGCTGAGTTGTGTTTCTCGGTGGTCAAACTCTACTTTACCTGACAAGATTGGAACAGTCAGGCTCAGACAGGCTGTCACCCTCCTTCCTCATCGGGAGTATGTGGTCTGGGGAAAGCTTCCGTCCACTGCACCCCTGTCATTAGGGGGCACTGTGATCGTGGAGCCGTCATCTGCTCGTTCCACCCCAAAAAACATTTTGGTGGGTCGTGTAGTAACACCCATGTGGGGGGACCATTGGGTCCCTATGAAGGTTCTCAATCCTACAAACAAACCTCTGGTACTGCGCCGCAATGCTAAAATTGCTGATGTCTTCCCATGTGTTGCTGTGGAGGACTTTGCGTTCAGTCAGGGGAGATCTGAAGTGCACTGCAATCATTCTGCAGTTGCAACAAGCTCATCACATCACAGTACTGATCCAGTGCAGATGCTGAGAGACTGTGGTCTACATGACATCGACATAGAGAGCTGTGAGGTATCAGGCGAGTCTAAAAGAAGGCTGGCTGAACTTGTGGTTTCTTACCAGGATGTGTTCTCCAGGGGAAAACTGGATTGCGGTGAGGCTAGAGATTTTGTCCATCGCATTCACTTGACTGATGAGAAACCATTTCGTTTGCCTTATCGACGCATCCCACCAGCACATTACCAGCAGTTGAGGGAGGTCTTGTCTGAGATGGAGATGAAGGGCATCATAAGGAAGTCTATTAGTGAATATGCTTCCCCGCTTGTTATGGTGTGGAAAAAGTCTGGGGACATGAGGATATGCACTGACTTCCGCTGGCTTAATGCTAAGACCGTTAAGGATGCCCATCCATTACCCCATCAGTCTGACTGCCTTGCTGCTCTTGGTGGGAATGCTCTTTTCAGCACCATGGACTTGACCTCTGGATTCTACAACATCCCCCTCCATGAGTCCGACAAACATTATACAGCTTTTACCACGCCGCTTGGACTTTATGAGTACAATCGTCTCCCACAAGGTCTATGTAACAGCCCAGCTTCCTTCATGAGAATGATGCTTAACGTTTTTGGTGACTTGAACTTTTCCAGCCTCCTCTGTTATCTAGACGACCTGTTGGTGTTTGCACCTTCTGAGGAGGAATCGTTAAAGAGGCTGGAGGTTGTTTTCTGCCGTCTGAGAGCTAACAACTTGAAGCTGTCCCAGAAAAAGTGTCACTTTCTCAGGAGGTCTGTGAGGTTTTTGGGCCATGTTGTGGAGGCTGGTGGTGTTTCTGTTGATCAGGAGAAGGTAAAAGTCATCTCTAGTTTTGACAAAAAGGACCTCATGAAGGAGGATGGCTGTACTCCATGCCAGAAGAAGGTGAGGTCGTTCTTGGGCATGGTGCTATTCTATCAGCACTTTATTCCAGCTTGTTCCCGCATTGCAAAGCCACTTTACGCGCTCACCGCAGGTCAGAAACGTAGAGTGAAGGGCAAAGGACACGGGAAAGCTGGAACTTTTCGTGTCCTGACTCCCCAGGACTGGACTCCAGCTTGTGAGAAAGCGTTTGGAGACCTTAAAGCTGCACTCCTTGATTGTGTGGTGCTAGCACATCCTGATTTTGAGAGGCCATTTATTCTCTCAACTGATGCTTCATTGGATGGGCTCGGTGCTGTTTTGTCACAGGTCCCGGCTGATGGAGAGATTGCTAGACCTGTTGCTTTTGCCAGCAAGTCTCTCAGCCGCAGTCAGGCCAACTATCCTGCACACAGGCTTGAGTTCCTGGCCTTAAAGTGGGCTGTGTGTGATAAGTTCAGCCACTGGCTGAAGGGTCACAGGTTTACTGTGTGGACGGATAATAATCCTCTCACATATATCCTGACCAAGCCCAAACTGGATGCCTGTGAACAACGCTGGGTCTCTAAGCTTGCCCCGTACAACTTTGAGATCAGGTATGTTCCAGGGAGACAGAATGTGGTGGCAGATGCCTTGAGCAGAGCCCCTTTTGTGAAGCCCTTGGCTGATCGCCTTCTGTCAGAGCCTTGTCAGGAACTTTTGGAGCAAGTCCGTGAGCTTCCTGATCACGCTGTGCAGGATGTTTTCCGTTTGACCTGCCAGCTTCAATCAGTGGACAGCTCTTCTTCCATTATAACTGACACATCCATGACCTGTGACGAGGTTTCCTCTCTTTTGTCATCTGTCTGCAGTGGGGATACCGGTCAGACTCAGCATGCAGCATCTTTAGCTGACCATCTGGACATGATAATCCCACACACCACAGATCCATCAACAGCGCTTTGTCTATCTGACCTCGTCTCTCACCTGTTGTTTCCAGAGTTGTCTTCTATGTTGAGCGGGGACGTCGTCCGTCAAGGCGGGAACGCTTTGGTGAAAACCAACTGGCTTTAAGAGTTCTGAAGCAATGGGACAAACTAACATTGCTGAATGGTGTCCTTTACCGTGTCATAAAAGACCCTGTGAAAAAAGGTAAACGATTCCAGTTTGTGGTCCCTGATGCTTTGAAGTCTGTGGTTTTGACTGGTGTCCATGATAATGCAGGTCATCAGGGCCAGCCACGAACATTCTCCTTGGCTCGCCATCGCTTCTTTTGGCATGACATGGAAAGGGATGTGCGGGATTTTGTGAGAAAATGTCCCAGATGTGTCCTCAGCAAAACCCCAGAGCCTGCTGTGAGAGCCCCTCTGGAGAACATCAGAACCAGTGCTCCGATGGAGCTGGTGTGCATTGATTTCTGGTCGGCTGAGGACAGCAACAACAAGTCTGTGGATGTTCTGGTGATCACAGATCACTTCACAAAATTAGCACATGCGTTCCCGTGTCAAGACCAAACCGCTAAAAGGGTTGCGAAGAAGTTATGGGATGGGTTTTTCTGCGTTTATGGTTTCCCTCAGCGCATTCACTCGGATCAGGGTGCAAATTTTGAGAGTGAGCTGCTAGCTGAGCTTTTGGAGCTGAGTGGTGTCAGTAAATCGCGCACCTCACCCTACCACCCAATGGGTAACGGGACTGCAGAGAGATTCAATCGCACCCTAGGCAATATGTTAAGATCTCTTCCTCCACGTTCAAAGCACAAATGGCCTCAGATGATCCAGTCTCTGACTTTCGCTTATAACTGCACAGTTCATGAGACCACTGGCTTTGCGCCATTTTACCTGATGTTTGGGAGGATTCCCAGGCTACCTGTTGACCTTGTTTTTCGGAACGTTCTTCACGATGATGCCATTTGCGACTACCACTCTTATGTCAAGTCACTGGTTGAAGATCTGCGTTCTGCCATGTTAATGGCTGAAAAGAGCACCAGTGCAGAGCAGAAACATCAATGTGACCAGTACAACAAGAGAGCCAAGGGTCACCCTCTGTCAGTTGGAGATCAGGTTCTGGTGGCGAACAAGGGAGCCAGAGGAAAGCGGAAGCTTTCTGATAAATGGGAGCCTGTGATGTACACGGTGGTTGCATCCAAACCTGCTCTCCACATTTACCGAATTAGAGATCGGCATGGCAATGAGCGTGTGGTGCATCGCAACCTCCTTCTTGATGTGAACTTTTTACCTGTGGGAATGACCCTGGACAGCAATGTGAACCGCCATGCTGACAGTGTGGTTGGAGTTCCCCCGGTTTCTGACCTACACGAAACAGAATGTTTTAGCGAGGCTCCTAGTGCTGTTCTTGCTGAGTCTTCCCTACCAGACTCCCTGTCCTTCAGTGATGGGGAGGATCGTACTGCATCATGGGTTCAGGATGTGTCCTCGGCTCCATCAGTTGTAAATAATGACCTGACTCATGACTCAGAGAACTCTTCTATGGACACTGGAGTACTGGCGACTGCTGGTTCCTTACCTCATCTTCCTGACGATGTTAGTGTTGTTCATCCTCCAGACAGTGTGGGAGGGGATGTTGTTCACCGCCTAACTTCACGTTTTGGGAGGGTTATTAAACCAGTCTGTCGCTTGATAGAATCCATGGCTGTCATTGAGGCATTGTATAACAAGGATATGGTTCAACCTGTTATTGATGTGTGAGTTTCCAAATTTTTGTGTATGATTCCTACCTTTGACTAGGATCATTTATTTTATTTTTATTTATTTATTTATTTTTGGTTTGCATAAGCTTCAGTACCATATGTGTTCATTCTGTATAAGGGGGGGTGTAAAAGGCACCTCTTGTTGTCCATGGAATACCATGAGAACGATCTCTGGTCTCCTGACCCTATTGTAGGGTAGCTGTTATGTTGATGTATTACTTTGTTACAGAACACATAATATTTGTACTGATACTGTCTGACACTGTTTTTTTATTTTTGTGTAATTCTAGGGGGGTGAATGTAACCTGGTTGTACTTCTCTTTTGTTATAATTACACAAAAAGTATTTTTGTATTGTTGTATTATTGTATTATTACCTGACTGAAACACCACTGTCATTATTTTAGCCGTGTTACTTTAAGATCAGAAGCCCCTCCCTTTTATTTCTTCTTCTGTGGTTTTGTCTTTAAATTGGTTGCACCTCTGAGACTCTCCCCTTTTGTCACGTTGTCTTGTGGGAGAGACTTGGAGCAGGGCAGTCGGTAACACGGTGTTGTGTGTGTGTTATTTCACCAGAATAAACCGCCATCCTGTCTAAAGATAAACCGTGTCACGGTCTGATAAATCCATTAAACCAGCACAACGCAGGAAGGATCCGGTTACACATATACAGTATTCTCTGACCAGCCTTATTTAAGGATGCCCAATGTGCCTTACTGCATATGCCACTTTTGCCTCTATACCAACATCAACTACTACCTCATACATATACTGTGTACATTAACTCATATGCTGCTTTGCCACTCTTTGCAAATGTCAATGCTAGAACCTTCAGTTTATTTTATAGATATACTTTTTATACTTTTTTATACTACTATGCAAAAACTCAGGACAGTATTACACTTTTATTATTTCATTTTATGCTTATGTTCATTAAATGTTTAGTGTTTTAGTGTTGGTGTAAATTTTCATACTTTTATACTACCATGCAAAAACTCAGGACAGTGTTAACACTGGCAAACCCAGGGAAAAAAAAAAACACTAGAACTGCCATGAGTTTGTCAAAATGACAATTCTTCCATTAGGTGTCATGAGCCTGGGGGTGGATATCTTTGTTTTTGGGTAAACATCCCCTCCTGAGAATCTTCTCCCAGCATAATCTTCTCCAGTAGGTCAAAACAAAAGATCCCCCTCACACAAAGAACATTCATTTACATACATCCCCCACAAATTAACCACACATTCCAACAGCATTTCCAACTTGCTTCTACAGAGAGAGAGAGTTGTTTTCACCAGAGACTGCTCTGTAGGTGGGGGGGGGTTCTTACAAGCTTTGATCAAAAATAATGTTACACTGAATTTTATTTTTTTATTTTTTTTCATTCAACCTTTATTTAGTCAGGTAAATCTTATTGAGCCTCGAGGCCAATGAAACACATACATTAAACAATAAACAATAGAAAAGTAGCAAAAACATCCATCCATCCATCCATCCATCCATCTTCTTCCGCTTATCCGGGGTCGGGTCGCGGGGGTAGCAGCCTAAGTAGGGAGGCCCAGACTTCCCTCTCCCCAGCCACTTGGTGCAGCTCCTCCAGGGGAATCCCAAGGCGTTCCCAGGCCAGCCGAGAAACATAGTCCCTCCAGCGCGTCCTGGCTCTTCCTCTGGGTCTCCTCCCGGTGGGACATGCCCGGAACACCTCCCCAGGGAGGCGTCCAGGAGGCATCCTAACCAGATGCCCGAGCCACCTCAACTGGCTCCTCTCGATGTGGAGAAGCAGCGGCTCTACTCCAAGTCCCTCCCGGATGACTGAGCTTCTCACCCTATCTCTAAGGGAGAGTCCAGACACCCTGCGGAGAAAACTCATTTCAGCCGCTTGTATCCGAGATCTTGTTCTTTCGGTCATAACCCAAAGCTCATGACCATAGATGAGGGTGGGAACGTAGATCGATCGGTAAATTGAGAGCTTTGCCTTTTGACTCAGCTCTCTCTTCACCACGACAGACCGGTACAGCGCCCGCTTCACTACGGACACTGCACCTATCCGCCTATCGATCTCACGCTCCAGTTTTCCCTCATTCGTGAACAAGATCCCGAGATACGTAAACTCCTCCACTTGGGGCAGGACCTCCTCCCCGACCCGGAGAGGGCATGCTACCCTTTTCCGGCTCAAGACCATGGCCTCGGATTTGGAGGAACTGATCCTCATCCCGGCCGTATCACACTCGGCTGCAAACCGCTCCAGTGAAAATTGTAAATCACGAACTGATGAAGCCAGTAGGACCACATCATCTGCAAAAAACAGAGAAGCGATTCTAAGGTCACCAAAACAAATCCTCTCAACACCTTGGCTGCGCCTAGAAATTCTGTCCATAAAAGTTATGAACAGAATCGGTGACAAAGGGCAACCTTGGCGGAGTCCAACTTTTACCGGAAACGAGCCTGACTTACTGCCGGCAATGCGGACCAAGCTATTTATATATATATATATATATATATATATATATATATATATATATATATATATATATATATATATATATATATATATACAGGTAGTCCCCGACTTACGAGCGCTCTGACCTACGAGCATCCGGACTTACGAGCTGGCAAATTTTTGGAAAAAACGCAAAAAATACTGAGTTTTTCTGTGTTTTTTCACCACAGTCCGTTAGCTAAACATGTGGACACACGTTTCCGATCATTTTTATGCACTCATAAGCGGTTTTTCGATGAAAAACGAGTGTTTGTAGTCGCGCTAGCAAAACCGTTCCAACTTACGAGCGAAATTCCGGACTTACGAGACACGTGGCGGCCGTTCCAAATTACGAGATTTCCATGTTACGAGCGCCTCGTTGTAACGGAACTCGCTCGTAAGTCGGGGACTACCTGTATATATATAATATATATATATACTTATAAATATATATATACATATATACATATATACATATATATATATATATATATATATATATATATATATATATATATATATATATATATATATATATATATATGTATATATATCATATATATACATATATATATATATATATATATATATATATATATATATATATATATATATATATATATATATATATATATATATATATATATATATATATATATATATATATATATATATATATATATATATATATATATATATCACACACTTTATGGTATTGTAGGCCATTGCATTAGGTAATACATTCAGCAATTACTTTTACTTTAATACTTTAAGTATTTTTAAAAGCAAGTACTTATTTACTTTTACTTAAGTAAAAATATTAATATGGTACTTCTACTTTTACTAGAGTATATTTTTGTCTGTTTATTTGCACTTTTACTTAAGTACAGTGTTTGAGTATTTTCTCCACCACTGGATTTACCTGACTATATAAATATGCCCCAAGGCCTCCTCCCCGCCAACAGATTGGAATGGCCTCATATACATACCAATGGCTTTAAAAATGCTAATTCAATTTGTCAGTTTGACAATCCCATGGGTTGCATAGGTAGAATTGTCATTTTGACAAAAACTGGTAGAGCTAGTGTTAAGGGCGAGGCATAGCTCCGCGCTAGCGCAAGCGCGAGGCCACGCGGCGCCACACTGTGCGAGCTCCGCTTGCACAAGCCTTTGAACGCTCGCGCGAACGCGCCAAGCTCAAATTTTACGACCGCTCACGCGCGCGCGGTGTCTCACGCGCGCGCGGTGTCTCACGCGCGCGCGGTGTCTCACAATAAACTGCCCTGGTGGCGGACTGTTTTGTATGACACACAAATGAATTAAATTCCTCTTCTTTATCGCTGATCGGGCCTTTTCTTTTGTTTTTTTGCCTAAAGTCAAGTGATCGCTTGAAGCGGTCACCATTCACTTCCTCCTCCGATGAGGAGGAATGAATGAACTTGTCACGAGTGAACTAAACTCATGTCCAACGTGGATGCGCAGGTTCTAAACATTTCCTGGTGTGCTTGTCTGCTGTGTGGGTTGAAGGACCAGCGCTCCCTGTTTTAATTTTAATTTTTAGGACTTTTTTATTAACATATAAACACAGAACAAAGCTGCACAGCCCTCTGCCTTTTCTTCTCAGACCCGACATTCTTCTCAGACCCGACCTGTCAATCAAATCAGTAGGCTGTCAGCAAATGACCAATCAGCGACCTCAATTTGTCCCGTAGCTAAACGCTCCGCCCTGCTTCTGCTCAAATGACATCAAGTATTTGGAGCGAAAACGTTGGAGCCACACGCTGCTTCACGCTGAGCTCTGCTGTGAACCCCCCACGCACAGCACACACGCGTGGCGCGGCGCTCGCTCGAGCGCGGAGCTTTGCCCCAGCCTTTACACTTTTACTATTTTCTGCTTATGTTTATTAAATGTTTCAGCGTTTTAGTGTTTAAATGGTTACTGTTGCACCGAGGGACTGAGAGAAATGCAATTTCAATCCTGTTTATGTCCTGTACATATTGCAGTTCTGACAATAAAGTTGACTTTGACTTTGATATATATATATACAGTATATACAGGTGGTCCCCGACTTACGAGCGTATGGACTTACGAGGATCCGACTTTACGAGATTATCATAATTAATAAAAATATGACATTAAAAAATATATATATTTTTTGTGTTTTATTGTTCTTAATTTCATGTGTACAGCACTTTGTTGCAGCTGTGGTCGTTTTAAATGGCTTTATAAATAAAGTATAATTGTTATTTTTATGTTTTATTTCAATTTTTAGTGTACTCTGTACTGTATTAGCGATCGCTCCCAAATTCCCCCCGCCTGAAATATAATGAGCAGACCTAAGGCGATTGCTCCCGCTGCCCTGCCGCCTGACAGGCAATGAGTGGACCTACCAATCCGACATACCGGGAGATGGTCGACATGCTGGAAGCTGCTGGCTTTTTAGGACTGTGCGTGCGATCAGAGGTTGCCTCATACGGATAAATGAGCTGGAAACTCTCTGTGAACTTTGTGGATGTGTCTGTTGTGGAGCAACCGCCGCGATCCTCCGCAAGTGCTCATAAAAAGCGCCGTGCGACAACATTAGCTCATCGGCTAAGGCTAGGCTAAATGCTAAGTGGACCCCCCACCAGAACCAGACCGAAACGGCGGCCGGGAGCTCGCCTCGATGTCCGCCAAGCAGCCTAAGATGTTGGATGGACATTCAGCTAAAGTGGAGAAGCAGCTCCGACAGCCTTTTTTGGATGGATGGACTCGTTAGCACGGCGCTAATTCATTCAACCTTTATTTATACAGGCTAGCCTCGTTGAGTCACGGGGACTCATTTACAAGAGGGACCTGTCTCACTCACACCAAACAACCATCCACTCTCACACTCACACCTAGGGTCAATTTAGAGTCACCAATCAGCCTAACAAGCATGTTTTTTGGTCTGTGGGAGGAAACCGGAGTACCCGGAGGAAACCCACGCATGCACGGGGAGAACATGCAAACTCCACCCAGAAAGGCCCCGGACCGGGATTTGAACCGGCAACCTTCTCGCTGAGAGGCAGCAGCTCTACCAGTTGTGCCACCGTGCTGCCCTAATGAGTGCAGGCCTAATGGCAATGGCTAACCACTGCTCACGCGGTCAGCTTGTTTTGGATGAACGAACACTGCGGAGAAACGGCTTTCGGTAAGTTTATTAAAGTAAACTCCTTTTATGGCTTCAAATGTATGGACTTAACAAGCTAACAGTCCTTCCTCTAAACAGTTTGGACCGCGTTAGAGCAGCAGAATGTATGGAGCCCCGACGTGCTCGGACGTGCTAATAGACGAGACAAGTTTGATCAGCTCAAAGTAAGAAATTATATTTTTATTTATCTGTTTTGTACTGTGCAGTACAGTATGCTGTTTCTGTGATGAAAATAACTTTTTTAAAGTACAACTGCAGTGCACGGGTGTGCACTGCAGTGTTAGCGTCTTTTTTCCTATTTACGAGCGCTGTTCCGGTTTTACGAGATAGCACATGCGTTGTCGGACTTACGAGTTTTTCATCTTACGAGATACTCGTTGTAACGGAACTCGCTCGTAAGTCGGGGATAACCTGTATATATATATATATATATATATATATATATATATATATATATATATATATATA
>JBBPBX010028021.1:15766-33279 GCA_038048925.1 Garcialebias charrua
GTGTGCGCGCGTGTGTGTGTGTGTGTAGTATTAGTATCATATGTATTAGAAAAGTTTCTCATCTATGTATGAGTTTAAACTGACAGTTTGCAAATTTCACCCTGCTTGTGAATTTAAGGTATATCAAATAAATTAAGATAAAGATGTGTATGTTTTTAAATCCAGCTGCCTCATACCTTTTTTGACAGCTGCTTTTCCTGCCTCATACAGAGGATGTTGGGTGTCAGCCAGCCAGGGCTTAGCCCCAATCACCATAGTGACTTCCAGTTTGTTAGGACTCTTTCTTTTGGCAAACACTGAATGAAGATAGTCTGTTACCTAAAACACAGAGAAAGAAGATTATAAAAATAATAATAAAATAATAATAATAATTTCACAATAAAAGTATCTTTTACCTGTTTCTTGACCAAAGCAGGATCCATGTTGGGTACTTGTCTTATTGAGAACTTGGCAGTAACCTTAGCAGGAATGACAGTCTTTGTTCCACTGGCAGAAAAGGCACCTTGGATACCATGAATGGAGACAGTGGGGTAGCGCCACATGTGAGCTAACAGATCCACCTTTTAAACAGAAACTGAATTACACAAACTGTTGTGAAGAAACATGTTTATTTCAATAATGAACTTTCACTACCTTGTTATTGTACATGAGCTGACTGACACCGATCTTTTCCTTGTAGTAGTTCATGTCAAACTCAATGTCCTGGTACATTTTCCATTCTTCATCCGAGAGGGGAGCCACAGCTTCCCTGATCCCAGGAATCAGGATCTTTCCACTGGGACTGATGAGTGTGTCTGGACAGTGGGATTAAATTAGGCTGGGATTTTTAAGGGATGTGAGTAATCACCTCAAATAAAAAACTTTCTTCTATATTCAGTACATTTATTGAATTGTCTTCCTCATTTGAAACCTGTATGTCATCTTATTGGGCTCTCAAGTTCTATTTTGAAATATGGTCCAACTGCTTATTTATTGTTACCAAAGCACCAAACTGGAGCAGAGTTAGTTATTTTATTTTTTAATTATTTTTTACATTTTTGGGCTCTAGTGGCCTTTATTGTAGAGGGAGAAGGCGAAACGGGTAGAGAGGGGAGAGACACTGCAGAAAGAAGCTCGTCGGGTCTGGGACGCGAACCCGCGACACCTGCAGAGAGGCCCAGCCTCAGAACATGTGCCGCGCGCTTATCCCCCACACCAAAGCGGCGGCACGCAGAGTTAGTTATTTAATTAGACATAGGTCAAGTTATTTAAGATTTGGCCCAAATCCCAGTTCCACACACTGCAAATAATAATAATAATAATAATAATGAATTTAATTTATAACGCACTTTTCATTAATGAAAATCTCAAAGTGCAACAAAATTAGAGGTCAAATAAAACAAGTGATAAAACAAGTAAAACCAATAACAGTATCAACTAATATCAAAGATAGAATCATGAGGAGGCAGAGTAGGCTAGCTTAAAAAGAAAGGTCTTCAACCCGCTCTTAAAGTCAACCAGTGACTGTGGAGCTCTCAGGCAGTCAGGAAGAGAGTTCCATAGGCGGTGGGCAGCCACACTGAAAGACCACTTAGCCCTACCCAACCATTGTGATAAGGTAAGTTGTTTGTTTTCTTTGCGGATCAAGCTAGAGTGTTCATGTAGCTTTTCAGCTGGTTTGTTGGGAAGCATTTCAACATCTGAATAATAACTAATAAATCCCAAAAAGAAAGGAGACACTTGCACACTTGCAGGATTGAAACTAGATGGTAAAGGGTGAAGGTCTAGGATAGGAATTAGGATTGAGAGTTAAACTAACCAAGGATGCCAATCAAATCAGTCATTGGTTCAATCACAACACCACCATAGACACCAGAATGCAAGTCTTGCTTGGGTCCTTCAACCTGTAAATACCAAAGAAACATTACTAAAACAGCTGGACTCGAGTGTAAAGTGTAGGTTTTAACAAAGAATTGTGCAAAATACAATTTTACAACCTCAGCAAAGAAGTAGCAGTTTCCTCTGGTGCCGTAAGTGAGAGCCGGTCGTCTACTCTTCCAACCACAGTCAGAAATGATTATGTAATCCACATCTGAGAAGAAAGTGTCTCTCTGGGCTAGGATCATGGCATCCAGACCATTAGACCCTGTCTCCTCCATACCCTCAAAGAGAAACTTCACATTCACGGGCAGCTCCTGAATGACAGCAAAAATAAATCTACAAGGTTCATTTGGCAATCATCAGTGCATATTAATCAAAATATCATTCATTTACAGTACTGTATATATTACATTTACAGATGCTTATATTCATCTACTTTTTTTCTACTCTTTTTAGGGCTCACAATAGCAGAAAATTTGTCTCCATTTTACTCTATTCCTCTGTCACACCAACTCTCTGCATGTCCTTTTTCACTCTATTTAATAACCTTCCTTGTGGTTCTCCTCTTTTCTTCCTCCATGGCATCAGCTTATTCAACAATTCTTTGTCCAGCTTCCTATTTGACTCAGAAACAACTTGTGATCCAGTGTTCTAACATCCACAAGGAGAATCTGTTGTCACACCAGATTGATGAGTTACAGCAAATTGCAAGAGGGAGCCATGATAAAAAGTCAAGGGGATTGTGCCAGCTATTTAAGACCTGGGCTGAAATCCAGTCACCACCATATTTATGTGATCTTATTAACATTTACACTCCAGTAAGAGCACTCCGGTCTACCAACCAGTTCCTCTTAGATGTCCCCAGATCCAGACTGAAATCTAGAGGTGATCGGGCTTTTGCGGTTGCTGCTCCAAAACTGTAAAACAGTTTACCCGAGAATTTAAAGACCGCTCAGACTGTTGAGACTTTTAAATCTTTGCTCACGACTCATCTGTATTCCTTGGCATTTGATCGACGCAGAGTCTGAGAACAAATTTTGTGCTGATTTTATTGTTGTCGTGTGTTGTATTTATTGTTAACTTTATTATGTTTGAGTGGCACTAGATGCATTTTTACTCTTTAAAAAAAACTGTCTTAACTGTAAAAACACTTTGGTCAGCTTCTGTATGTTTTTATTTATATAAATAAATTGACATTGACATTGACCACTCCATCATACCAGCATGCATGTAACTCACAGCCAAGTTATTGTTGTTTAGCAGCAAAAGTTTTACCAGTAATTGTTGTTTTTACCTATTGCCCTTTCAGCTCATGCCTGTCTATGTGCAGTTTGATCTATGTGAACTCAAGAACAGCTGGAACAGAACTCTGGGGAAATCTCTTGGACCTTGTTTCCTGTGAAACAACTATGGCCTCTGGTCCATACCATCCATACCATTTCCACTGGTAACAATCCAGAATCACCCTCAAACCTATACCTGCTGGATGACCCGTTCTTCATATAATTCCAATTAGCAACTGAATCTGTGAAAGAAGTAAAAAAAACTACAAATCCCAAGATTCTACTCCTAACTTCTAACCCTCTCTGTCTTACCGTCAATATGATGTCACCTTTGTTCAAACCAGTTTACAGGGAAAATGAGACTGAACCCATGCTGTTGAGTCAAGCAAGGTTGATGCATGAACAACGACTAAGAAGGACAACTTTTGTATTTATTGTGCTCAACCTGGTTATTAAATTGCTGCCCATCAAGTCAAAATAGGACTGCCTACCAGTAGTTCAGGGGATACTGGTACAGTCTTGGTGCACGATGAATATTAGCCCCTTTCATAAGTCAGACCCGCGCTATTCCCACACAGACCAGTCCGGCTTTAATGCCCATCGGGTCATTCATAAGACCACAGTTGAATGCGGGTTGGTCCAGCTCAAATAAACGTGTTCAGAAAAGAAGCCGCAATGCGGCTTCAAAAGAGGCGTGCAGCACAGCTGGACTCGACCGCGACGTGGGACAGACGTGATCAGACGTTTACAAGTTGTCGTGTCTTTCTAAATATTTCCTCATAATAAATGTACAGCTGAGCTGATGTCTGACTCCAGCCCACGCGCAGCACACACACACACCTGACGTTTTGAAGACCCCACACAGAGTCGCTGCGAGAGAGAGGGGCGGGGGGGAAAGAGAAACACACACACACACACTCAGCGCGCTGCGCCGCGGCTAGAGGGGAAACAAAAGCGAAACTAGTTTATACAGTGGTTTTGTGTCATTTTTAATATAAATCTGCCTGTTGACTCCGCTCGCACACTGATGGCATCTGTATTCTGAGCGCGGATCGTGCGTCTTGCATTCATAAGTGGCTCTGCGCGGCTCAGATCCGGGGCTGATACTATGAACCGTGGCGGGTCAGAGGGGGATCAAAGGCGCGTCAATTTAATCCGCCAATCCGCGTTTGCGTGTTTTCTGAATGCTCTTTGGAGACTTGAACCCGCATAAAAGCCGGACCGACCGGTCTTATGAAAGGGGCTATAGATTTGGTCAAATAATCCCTGGATGTCAGCAAAGTCGGAGCAAGAAGAACAGAATCAAAAACACCACGACCAAAGCCGTAAAGTAAAAATTATCTTCTTCTGAAAAGAAACGATGAACATTACTGTAGCTATATGTTTTATATACAGTACTTTGTATATGTACTATATGTTTGTTAATCTACTCACATATCACTGCTCCTCATGCCATGTTTCTGCCCATCCTGCCATAATCCTGCCTTCATGCTCTTTGTTCTTCTGCCCATGTCACCCGCCATCCCATATAGCAAAATATGTTAATTCAATGTTGAATTATTGTCAGAAAAGTTGATTTTTGGTTAAGGTTGATGATTCTTTTCAAATGTTTTTTCTTTCTAACCGCTAAAACGAACAGACCAATCGCATGCTGAATGACGTGCTAGTCAGCCAATCAAAAGCATGCATATTGGGTGACTCATACCAGCACCAGAGCCAGCACCATATAGAGAGAGAGTTGCGACACCCTATGAACTTGCCGATAGACGGTCACGTGGTTCATGCAGCTCTCAATATTCCAAACAGCTCATGCTGTCAGTCAGATTGAGCAGCTGTTGCCAAAACATAACACAAAAATCGATTGTTTTTTTTTACTTTGCCTGGCGTCCTTTGGTAATTATTGAGCAGCAACAAACTGATTACTGATTATTTCACTGACTATGCATTTTATCAAAGCATTTTTAGACACGGCAGATACATTTATCATAAAAATTTTGAGGGAAACGAGATTTTATCTTTACATTTTAGAGTGAAACAAAACTGAAAACACATATTTGTTAGAAAAAAAGTCTATGCAAGACAATGATCAATATAGGCATGTCAACAGTGTTTTATAATGTTACACACGTAAATTAACAAGAGTAACACCTGTTATAAAGCTATTTCTGATGTTCTCTGCATGCAGCATGAGAATGTTCTACCTTGTCCTCCATGCCAGCAATTCAGATCTGCTCCAGCTTACCGTATTTTGGAAAAAGCAGTTGCTGCTCAGCTGCAGGACCACTTACAGCAACACTCTCTGTACGAGAAGTTCCAGTTGGGATTCAGAGTAGCTCACAGTACTGAGACTGCTTTACTGAGAGTTACAAATGATATCCTCATGGCTGCTGACACTGGCTCTCCCTCCGTCCTTGTCCTCCTTGACCTCACTGCAGCCTTCGACACTGTGGACCATAATATCCTCCTCCACCGTCTTCATGTGGAGGTCGGTCTCTGTGACACTGTCCTGGACTGGTTCAAATCTTTCCTCTCCGATAGGCTGGAATGCGTTAGTCTTGGCAATGCCACTTCCCAGACAGTCGGTGTCTCCTGTGGTGTCCCTCAAGGGTCAGTTCTGGGGCCCCTGCTGTTTTCCCTTTACATGCTGCCTTTAGGTCAAATTATTAATCAGTTCAACATTTCTTTTCACTGCTATGCCGACGACACACAGCTTTACATCAGGACTGGATCATCCTCATCATCCCCATCTCCATCTTCACTCACTGCCCTCTCTACCTGCCTGGAGGAAATAAGGGCATGGATGAATCAGAACTTTCTTCAATTAAACTGCTCCAAGACTGAGGCCATAATGATTGGCACCCCTCACCAGATACAAACATCAACTTTAACAACAATCAAAAAAGGCGTTCAATACAGGATCAACTGGACTTTATTTGTTGCAGAAAACGTTTCGACTTCTGTCCAGAAGTCTTTTTCAATTCTGAATGGAAGCTGTGAGAACGAGAAGTTTTATACAGGCTTACAAGTCACGCACCAACATGTGAAATTGGAAACTGAAAAAACACCACAAATTAAATAACATGCCCATTCTATTTAAATTGACAAAACGACCCATCCCAGCTTAACAAAAGGGGTTTGTAACACATACAAGGGAACCTCCTGGTGTGATCTTTCAATTTACATGTATGTGTTACAAACCCCTTTTGTTAAGCTGGGATGGGTCGTTTTGTCAATTTAAATAGAATGGGCATGTTATTTAATTTGTGGTGTTTTTTCAGTTTCCAATTTCACATGTTGGTGCGTGACTTGTAAGCCTGTATAAAACTTCTCGTTCTCACAGCTTCCATTCAGAATTGAAAAAGACTTCTGGACAGAAGTCGAAACGTTTTCTGCAACAAATAAAGTCCAGTTGATCCTGTATTGAACGCCTTTTTTGATTTCATCATGTCCTGGACGACTGAGAATCTTCACCAGCATTTAACAACAATCTCCTTCTCTGGTCAAGACATCCCCCTCTCCACCTCTGTTACAAATCTTGGAATAAAAATGGACTCTCATCTTACATTTGAAAATCACATTAAGTATCTGTTTAAAACCTGCTTCTTCCATCTTCGAAACATCTCCAGACTTCGCCCATCTCTGACTTTTTCCGATGCTGAGAAACTCGTCCATGCCTTTGTCTCCTCCAGGCTCGACTACTGCAACTCCCTGTTTATTGGAATCCCTGGCAAAAATCTTCAGAAACTTCAATATATTCAAAACAGTGCAGCAAGGATTTTATTGAGAGCTCGTAAATTTGAACATATTACACCCATTCTCCATAACCTCCATTGGCTTCCTGTCACCTACAGAATTCAATACAAAACTGCTCTCATTACACACCAATGCTTACACGGAACTTCACCTGACTATCTAAAGGACATTCTTGCACCATATTCATCCACCCGGTCTCTACGATCACAGAACAGTAATCTACTTCACATTCCACGAACCAAATTAAGGACCATGGGAGACAGGGCATTCTGTGTGGCTGCCCCCCGCCTATGGAACTCCCTCCCTGACTGCCTGAGAGCTCCACAGTCACTGGTTGACTTTAAAAGCGGTTTAAAGACTTTTCTTTTTAAGCAAGCCTATTCTGCCTCCGCATGATTTTATCTTTGATCTTGGTTGATAGTATTATTGATTTTACTTGATTTTATCACTTGTTTTATTTATTTTTTTATTTTTTTTAAGCAAGCCTATTCTGCCTCCGCATGATTTTATCTTTGATCTTGGTTGATAGTATTATTGATTTTATTTGATTTTATCACTTGTTTTATTGTTGCAGCACTTTGAGATTTTTATTAATGAAAAGTGCGGTATAAATTGAATTTATTATTATTATTATTATTATTTTCCGGTCTATAAGTCTCACCTTTCTATAAGTCGCATTGCCTAATGTCCAATAAATTGGAAAAATCCATAAACATGTCGCACCTCTATTTAAGTCGCACCTACGTCACCGCTGACGTAACGCGTCACCACTGACGTAACGCGTCACCGCTGACGTAACGCGTCACCGCTGACATAACGCGTCACCGCTGATGTAATGCGTCAAAGCTGAGAACCCGGAAATGTGGTCCGAGTTTTTTGCTCTGCTGCAAATGTCTGCCACAGGAGCGTACAACAAGGCTTTAAAAAGATTAACACTTAAAAACAATTATTTGTTTGCTAAAAATTATAGCAAATATGTGTCTGAGCTGAACTTTTCCTTAATAAATTAACGTAATTGTCAAATGAGCTGGATTAAAAAATTTGTTTAGCTACGTCTGATGAAACAACCTGTGTGCGCGCAGCGGGCGGAATCCCTGAATTTCGTTTAAATTTAGCAAGAGAAACACCTAAAAATATATATTTGTTAGCTGACATTATTGTAAGAGTGTGTCTCAGTTTAACTTTTCTTAATAAATGATTAAAGTGGTCAAATCAGTTGAATTTAAATAGTTTCACTATCACGTAAACAACACGAGTGCGTGCACCAACAGACCAGACCCACTTTGCAGCGGGCGGAAACCTTGCATTTCGTTTAAATTTAGCAAGAGAAACCCCTAAAAATATATATTTGTTAGCTAACATTATTGTAAGAGTGTGTCTCAGTTTAACTTTTCTTAATCTTAGCATTCGCCTCAAAAATGCGAAAAACGCCTAAAAAAGACATACCCAAATTAAATTAGAAGCTGTTCTTGAACCGTATAGAGTACAAGCAAATGCTTGGTGTCTTTGTAAAGATAACACTTTGAATTTTTTGTTTCAGCAGTCAAATTTGTTGTATCTGTTATTATTTTGTATTTATTTAAGTGAGAGCACACAGAAATCAAGCGTTTTTCTTGCCTCGCCTGAAAATGTTTATATTTGTCAAGCACCTGCAGACTGACACAAGAAGATATAGACTGGAATTTCATATGAGCCTAAAGAGTGAAGTATTTACTATGACAGTTTCAAATTTGAAGTCAATAGCATAAAAATTGAGGATTTTGTGCCTGTTTTTGTATGTGCATGTTCAGGCGGACCTCAATAATAACCAAACATACCCAAAACTGTGCCATGATGGGTAACACCTTTTATATGCCAACTTCAAATGTCTGTAACTGCTGAATACTTCAACATACTTCAGTGTGACTGTCTATTGAAAGCTTACATCTGTTCCATTCATATATTTACTCTCAAGGTGATTAAATGATTAAAATTATCAAATCAGCTGAAGTTAAATAGTTTCGCTACCACGTAAACAACACGAGTGCGCATACCCACAGACCAGACCCGCTTTGCAGTAGGCGGAAACCCTGCATTTCATTTCAATTTAGCAAGAGAAACACCTACAAATATATATTTGTTAGCTGACATTATTGTAAGAGTGCGTCTCAGTTTAACTTTTCTTGATAAATGATTAAAATGGTCAAATCAGATGAATTTAAATAGTTTTGCTACCACGTAAACAACACGAGTGTGCGCACCCACAGACAGACCCGCTTTGCAACGAGCGGAAACCCTGCATTTCGTTTAAATTTAACAAGATAAACACCTAAAAACAGTGGTGGGCAGATGAATGCTGAAAAGCGCTAAAGCGCTAATCCGCTTACAGTGGACCTAAACTTTTTGTCAGCGTTTTTGTGAATTGACTAACTTTTATAATTCATAAGCGGATTTGTGCTATTTTTATTTAAAATGCAGTACCGCTAATAACTAATTATCTATCAGTAAAAACCAATAAACTTATTTACAAGCTCTTATGCTGCTTGTTTTACCTTTTTCCCCACCGTAGAGCAGAGAGGAGGAAAGGGTGTGAGGGGGAGGGGGGGCAGAGCTGAGAACAGACTCGGATCTACCATGTAGCAAATGATGCCGTTGCCTGGGGATCCAATCAGCAGTGGCCCCGGCCCCGCCGTGCCCCGTGCAGTCACCTACATCCCTAACATTGCTCATGCTTGTTAATGTACATTTAACATAAAAATAATTATAGTTACGATGAAAACGATCATTAAATACGCAATTAAAAAAACGGTCGATTTCTTTATCCCCCTACTAAAAATGGACTATTCCATCTTGACATCTTCCGGGTTAGAGGTGAACTCGGGGGCTAATTCTGTGGCTACTGTTTGTGCTGGGTACTTGGATAAATCCGTAGAGAACCCCGCTGTTTCAAGCCAAATTAACGTGGCCGGAGGATTTTATTGTGTGTTTTGTGTCGACCATTTGACGGTGAGTCGTTATTTTTATGTATTTTAGTTACTTTTCATTAAATCTGTTGACTACCTATAGACGCTAACTCTGTGTCTGCCTGTTGGTAGTGCTGGGTTACTAATGGATAAATCCGTAGAGAACCCCGCTGTTTCAAGCCAAATTAACGTGGCCGGAGGATTTTATTGTGTGTTTTGTGTCGACCATTTGACGGTGAGTCGTTATTTTTATGTATTTTAGTTACTTTTCATTAAATCTGTTGACTACCTATAGACGCTAACTCTGTGTCTGCCTGTTGGTAGTGCTGGGTTACTAATGGATAAATCCGTAGAGAACCCCGCTGTTTCAAGCCAAATTAACGTGGCCGGATGATTTTATTGTGTGTTTTGTGTCGACCATTCGACGGCGAGTCGTTAGTTTCATGTATTTGGGTTACTTTTATGTATAAATGCGGTGGCGACACACCCGTGTATTTGAGATTTAAACGTGGTTTTAGGGATTAAAAGATCATTCTATTTTTTGTTAATTTCGTGGCCGAATAGAATATATGTACGTAAAGTATTAAATAAATCCTTTGATTTTTGTAATTTCATCCTTTTAGGATCATTTTTGTTACTTTTCAGTTGGCAGTGTAGTGCAAATATTGATAACGCTGCCGGCTATATATAAATATATATATATAATATAGAAATATATAAATAGCGGATTAGATTAGCTTCCCCTAATTTTCATAAGACATTTGTGCTTTTGAAATTGTGGACCTAAAAAAATTAATAAGCGTTTTAGAAATTGCGGAACTAATTTTTTTTATTAGCGTTGCCCAGCACTGCCTAAAAATATATATTTGTTAGCTGACATTATTGTAAAAGTGTGTCTCAGTTTAACTTTTGTTAATAAATGCACTTTGACGGTTACAACGACATAAATAAAGCGGCTTTAAAATTACTACACGCTCACCCGCCCATAAAGATGACAGAAACAGATATTTATTTTACGATTTTTATTCGAAACCATTAAATTCCTCGTCCTCTGTGTCGCTGGCAAAATGTTCAGCCAGCGAACGAGGAAGGTTACCGGTGTTCAATGGTCCCTCTCCCTCCATCTCCTCCTCCTCACCGCTCTCTGAGTCCTCAGCTCCAGCTGACGGTGGGATGATGCCAGCCTTTTTGAATCTGGCCTGAATGGTTCTTGTGGTTACCGAGGTCCAAGCCTTGTCGATCCACACCAGGACTTGTGAAAATGTGGCGTGCCTCATTCTGCCAGTGGCCGTGAAGCTATGCTCCCCGCTAACCATCCATTCCTCCCACAGATTACGAAGAGCACATCTGAAGCTGCGGTTAACTGATATGTAGAGTGGCTGCAGGACTTTGGTTAGTCCACCCGGGATTATTGTTGGCACTGTGTTCAAGTTCTTTACCTCATCTTTCATGGCGGGGGTGATGTGGGCTCTCATGCTGTCCATTATTACTAAGGCCTTCTTGGTTTTAAAGAAGCCATCAGGGCGATGGATGAAGCATTTGGTCAGCCACACGGCCGTCATGCCTTCATCCATCCACTCTTTTTCGTTCACGGCCACTACCACACGGGGGGTGAAAGTCCTCCTTTGGCATGGTCTTCCTCTTGAAGATGACCATGGGGGGAGCTTCGACCCATCCGCCCCACAGGCCAGAACCACTGTAAAGTGGGACTTTTCGTGGCCTGTCGTCAAAATATTTATGATTTTCTCTCCCTTCTGGGAGACGCTGCGGCCCATCGGTATGGCAAACGTTAATGGCACCTCATCCATGTTGATGATGTTGTCCGCAGCGATTCCGTGGGCCTGGACCTGGCGGGAGACAAAGGGATACATTACAGTAAACAAAACGAGTGCGCGTAGCCACAGGCCACAGATCTGCTGTGAGCGAGCGAACAGACCTGCATCTACTGATTTTATATTAAATTAATATATAAAAATTTAGCAAGATAAACACAAAAAAAATTGTTAGCTTACCTGGAAGGAGACAAAGGCACGAAAGCAGGTGACTTTCTCCTCAAAGTCCGCCGGGAGTTTTTGGCACATCGTGGTCCGGGCTCTTAGAGAGAGCTGATGGCGTCTCATAAAATGGAAACACCACGACGGCCCTCCAGCGAACTCCGTGATGTCCAGGTCCTTCGCCACCGCCATGGCGTGCAGCCGTAGCTGGACATTGGAGATTCCTCTTCCACAAGCGCGCTCCTCCACGATCCATGCCTTGACCCTCCCCTCCAGCTCTGGCCAGCGGCCTTTGTGTCCCCGGTTTGCCCTTTTGGAGCACTTCATGGCGGTGAGCGCTCCCTCCGCTTTCTGCCAGTCCCGGGCGATCTTCTCACTGACCCATGCATATTGGGTGACGTCAGCTACCCGGTTTCCGTGCTCGGCGACATATTTGATCACCTGCAGCTTGAATTCGGCTGTGTATGATCTCCTCTTGGGCGGCATTGTTCTTCTCTGGTTTCTCCGTTGTTGTTTGTTGTTGTTCTATCAGTACTCCCACTCACTCTCAGAGATTTTGCACTGGGTGATGGGTTTTTATTCTCAATACACAAACAACAGGTAATGCCTCCAGGTACGTCTGCACGTACACAGACTAGAGGTCTATTTAGCGCCCATAGCGGCCGATACTGGTAATGCCTGTGCCTCTAGCGGCCAAAAGTGGTACTGCACCATTTTTGGCCAAAATGAAAAATGGTCATATCTGAGCCAAAAATGGGAAAAAAATCCATAAACAAGTCTCACCTCTCTACAAGTCGCAGGGCATGCAAATTAGGCAAAAAGGTGTGACTTATAGACCGGAAAATACGATACCTTAGATCATTTGGGATGAATTCTTAATTTCTATAGAAGATATTCATTCAACCTTCATTTAAACAAGTTAATCCCATTGAGCCACGAGGACTCATTTACAAGAGAGTCCTGAATGTAATTGTTCCATTTGTCTTTTTCTTTTCTTTTTTATGGCAACCTGGATAACTAGATGATTGTGCTTGTATCCTGATAACTATTATAAAATTGTAATTCATTGATTAAAATGTTAATTTAAATGAAACTGCTTCTAGTTAAAATCACAGTCGAGCTCCAGTCCAGATGCAGTTTATAGCGGACCGGGTGGGGCCCACACAGCAGGTGGGCATGGACTAGAAGTTTTCAGTGTTCGGCGCACTGCAAGCGGGTAATCCCAATAGCGACAGCTTTTAAAGGGCGTAGCTTGAAATAGAACATGTTGTCAATTATACACATGTATGCTTAACCTTTCAAAAATGTGTGCAACAATTAAGTTGTATGAATGTTTGTGTTTTACAGATGGAACCACACAGATGGTCAGCGATAACGGGCAGCATCTGAAAGGCAAGTCTGTTAGACATTATAGTGTATTCCTCATGCGTTTTATTTCTCACATAATGATTTTAACTTTTCTTCTGAAGACCTTGTCATCCACAAGATGACTTCAGTGCTCGCCGAAGTGCTTTTGGTGGTGAAGGATCTGTCCAGAGATAATAATAATACGGTAATCATTTTATTTAAAAGCGCCTTTCAGGACACCCAAGGACACTTAACAAACAAACACAGTTCAAACATCAGTAATAACAAATTGAAATACAAAATACAGAAATAATATAAAATACAAAATAATTTAAAATACATTTAGTAAAATTAACGATAAGTTTCAGAGCAGTCTTGAACAGAGAAAGGGAGGTGGTGTTTCGAAGGTCTGGCGGTAGAGCGTTCCAGAGGTGAGGGGCAGAGCAGGTGAAGGCCCTGCTCCCCATGGTGGAGAGGTGGGCAGAGGGTACATGGAGGTGTAGCAAAGAGGAGGATCTGAGAGAGCATGATGGGATGGAGATTTGTATGAGGTCAGATAGATAAGGAGGGGCAAGGTTGTGGATAGCTTTGAACGTGAGAAGTAGAATTTTGAAGACAATGCATTATTTAACCGGGAGCCAGTGGAGCTGTTGCAAGACAGGAGTGATGTGGTTATAGGAGGAGGTTTGAATGATGACACGGGCAGCTGAGTTCTGGACCATCTGTAGCTTGTGGAGAGATTTGTTAGGGAGGCCATAGAGAAGGAAGTTGCAGTAGTCGATACGGGAAGTCACAAGACTGTGCACAAGGATGGCTGTGGAGCCGGGTGTGAGAGAAGGACGGAGACTGTTAATATTTTGGAGGTGGAAATAGGCAGACCGAGTAACATCGTTGATGTGTGAGGTGAAAGAGAGAGTGATGTCGAGGATGACACAGAGACTCTTGACCTCAGGGGAGGGGATAGCAGAGAGTTGTTAAGGGAGACGAGAAGATGTTCTGATTTTGAAATGGAGTTTTTGATACCAACGAGAATGATTTCTGTTTTGTTACTGTTTAGTTCAAGGAAATTGTTAGAAAACCAGTGATTTAGCTCAATAAGACAGTCTGTGAGGATGGAGGGTGGGTAGGTGGAGTTTGGTTTTGTAGACAAGTAGAGCTGTGTGTCATCAGCACAGCAGTGGAAATGGATGCCGTATTTCCGGAAGATGTGACCTAGAGGTAGGAGGTAAATGATGAAGAGGAGGGGTCCGAGGACAGAGCCTTGGGGGACACCCGTGGAGATGGGGGAGGAATGGGAACGGAAGGATTTAATCTGAATGAATTGAGTACGGTTGGAGAGATAAGAGTTGAACCAGTCTAACGGAGTACCTGAGATGCCAATGGAAGTTAGTCTGTTGAGGAGGCTAGAATGACAGATGGTGTCGAAGGCAGAACTTAAATCAAGAAGAATGAGGATGGACAGAAGACCAGAGTCAGCAGCAAGAAGAAGGTTGTTACTAATTTTTATTAGAGCTGTTTTGGTGCTATGGTGGGGGCGAAAACCGGATTGAAACTCTTCATAAATGTTATTGTTGGACAGGTGTGAGTGAAGTTGACTAGAAAAAACTTTTTCAAGAACCTTGGAAATAAAAGGCAGATTGAGATCGGACGAAGAATAATGAAGTTGGTAAAGTCAAGACCTGGGGCCTCATGTATCAAAAACCTGCGTGGATTTCCTACTGAAAAGTGACGTACGGTGAAATCCAGAAAAGTGTCTACGCACAAAAGATCCAGATTTATCAAACTGTGCGTACACCGGTATCCACGCACATTCCTTTTGTACATCACAATTGACGTGGAACTGAGCGCACGTGAGACACCTCCCCTGACACGCCTACATTTACATATGTTAAACAGATGCAAATTACTTCCTGCATGTGTGAAGGACATGTTTGTTTGATCCCTGCGCGATCAGAAATGATTTCTAGATTCGGGAAAATAATGAATTTAATATAATATGAGTGAGGACAAACATCCTAAGTAAGAATAGTAATAAAATGTGTTCATCATGCAAAGAACGAGTGATTGTGTGTCGGTATTTGTGTGCGCGCGCACCCTGCTGTGGTGCGCGAACCGGCTCATTCATTCATTCTGTGTGGAAATATTAACTTTGCGCACGAGTTTATTACCATTATTACTGTAAACACAGAGGAACTTACTTGGATGTTTGCTAGAACATAGATCTTTGTTTATGTAGATGATGTGAAGAAACGAGTCTGTGCGTCTTGGTGGAGACATTTCATGACATCACGTGATGTTGGCGTCTCCAGACGCTGCGCCCTCCGCAGCCCTGTGCGCAGTCTGTCTGTGAAGCTTTTACTCTCCTACAAGTTATATAAGGTGTACTTTCACGTGTCATTTTGGAGAAATCTACAATAAACGCAGATAATGAAACACCTCCAGCTGCCGTGTCGACACCGGTGAGGGTGCGCGCGCGCTCCAAGCGCGACCACTCAGCCTTTGGAATCATATGGATGAGACATTCCATTGGACATGATCCGGCTTTGTGTGGACTGGACTGCACAGTCCCGATCGACCTGCAGCTCCCTCTGTGGAACAGTTTGACCGCTGCTTCTGTATGCACGCGTGATGCACGGCTCCCCAGAGCGCAGCAGCAGTGCCAAACTGAAAAATGATTATTTCTGAAAACGGCTGATAAGCCATATCCTAGATCAGAAAATTATATCTGTTTCTAAATAAATGCTCTGCGTGTTACACTATTTATACCTCCAGTAAGGCTGAATGAATCCGTTCCTGTTAAATTTATTTTTGGCACAACTTTGCGCGTCCTTTATTTCACTGCGTCATGTGGATGTAATACTTGTTAATCGTGTGTTTGGAGGGAATATTAATCATTTTCACATCATGAACAGTTAATAATAATAATAATAATAATAATAATAATAATAATAATGAATTCAATTTATAACGCACTTTTCATTAATGGAAATCTCAAAGTGCTACAAGGTGCAACATATTTGAATGTCAATAAGACAAATAATAAAACAATTAAAATCAACAACAGTATCAGCTAAGATCAAAAGTAGAATCATGAGGAGTAAAGTATGCTCGGTTGAAAAGAAAGGTCTTCAAGCCGCTCTTAAAGTCAACCACAGACTGTGGGGCTTCAGTTTCTCTGAAACACCTGTAAGTGTCGCCAAAGGAACAAGAACCACAGAAACGTGCGTACGCCTGCTCGGGAGCTTGCGTGGATATGTACCTGGATGCGCATATATTCACGTTCAGTTCAGTTTTGATACATACGGGGTTTTGCGTGGAAAGTGACGTGCGCAATGTTTTTGTGCGCACGCACGGTTGATACATGAGGCCCCTGGTTTCTTGATGATGGCAGCAGATTTGAAGGCTGTGGGAACAATGCCAGAAGTTAGGGAGGAGTGGATGATATTAGTGATGATAGGGAGCAGAGACGGGAGACAGGATTTAACAAGAACTGTGGGAAATGGATCAAGTTGACAGGATGAGGACTTAGACTTGCTGATAATGTCAGCAATGTCATCAGCAGAGGGGAGTGAGAAGACAGAGAAAGGGAGGGAGGGAGTGGGGAGTTCAACATAGATGCTGGGGGTAGTATTTGGTCCAAGGTGTTTATGAATTGAAATAATCTTTTAATTGAAATATGACATCAGGGAGTTGCAAAATTCTGTGGAAACCATATGAGAGGGTAGAGAGTTAGGAGATGAGACAGAACGGTAAAGGAGAGAGAACAATTGGAACTGATGATGTCAGAGAAGTAGCTGGATTTGGCTTGAGAAATACTGTTCTTGTAATGGAGATGTGGTTTGCATAAAGTTCCTTGTGAATTGTGAGACCGGATTTTTTATAGAGACGCTCTAGCCGCTGACCTTTGGATTTCAGGGAACGGAATTCTAGAGTGAACCAGGGTGCAGAGTTGGAGAAGAAAACAGTCAGAGTTTTCAAAGGAGCAACAGAGTTAAGGATGTTGGTGAGGCTGTTGTTGTAGAATGTGACAAGTTCATCTGGGTTAGAAGAATTGAAAGGGAAGAAGGTATTATCAATATGAGATAAAAGAGTGTCATGGTTGATATTCTTGATATTACGGAAGGAAAGAGTGTGTTGAGGTTTCCCTGAGGAAAATTTAAGATTGACATTGAATGAAATCATCAGGTAAATGGAAGTTCAACAGAAGAGCAGTTAAGAGGAGAGAGTCCAGAGCAGCAGAGTAAGTCCAAAGTGTGGCCCTTTATGTGGGTTAGAAAGTTGATGAACTGTTGGAAGCCACAGCTGTCAAGGTAGGATGTGAAGTCTCTGGTGAG
>JBBPBX010028022.1:6871-36870 GCA_038048925.1 Garcialebias charrua
ATCACTTTTCATCACATACATCTACACCGCAGATGCAGGAAGAGGGCCACCTGCATCATGAAGGACCCCACTCACCCAGCACACACACTTTTGCCTCACTCCCCTCAGGAAGGAGGCTGAGGAGCATTAAGTGTAGAACTACTAGACTGAGGAACAGCTTCTACCCTGAGGCTGTTAGACTCATGAATCTATAACCAGAATAATCACTGTAAAATATCACATCATGTTGCTGCTGATCTGTTTTCTTGTTGCTATGTTCATTCGTGCCCATCTGCTCATACAGACTCATGTTCGTGCTGCTGTTTGGAGGTTTCTATGATATTAGTGCCTAGTGTATTTTTTAGTTTTGCTTAGTTCATATCTTGGATGTTATTACTGTTCTTCTTTTACATTTTATTGTTGGATGTAACTGGGACCCTGTGTACATAATCTCGTTTCATCACATGTACTGTACCCACATGTGGTGCAAATGACAATAAAGACTCTCTGACTGACTCTGACTTTTTCAGATTTTACCTATCATTTTGCTACTTTAGCATCTTACTATTTTTCTGCTACTTCCAGCTAGCCTTTTGCTACTTTTGGCTAAGCACGTGCAGCTTTTAGCCGGTGTAATACTTGTATTTTGAGGGAGCCTTTTGTTGTTTTTAGCTTCTACCTCCCTTTTTACTTCTTTTAGCTTGTTTGCCACTTTTAAGTTTGGCCTCTGTTAGATTCTCTTTTTCTAATGTTTTAATTAATGATTAATTTAATTAATGTAGCTAATGTTTCTTTGTCTTTATTGCTAGCATTTTATGACATTTATCTTTCAGCTAACCTTTCTTAATGTTAGCTTTAGGCTAGCCTTAGTTGCTTTTAGCTAACATAGTTCTAGCTTTTATGTAGCCTTTTGCTACTTTTATCTTCCAGCTAACATTTTGTTGCTTTTACCTTGTCTTTGCTACTTTTTGTTTTAGACATCTGCTCTTATTAGCATTTAGTTGTTGTTTTGCCCTTTTTAGCTAGTGTTTTTTGTTTGTTAGCATTTAGCAAAATTTGGCTTTTAGCTATGGTTTTGCTTTCTTTTAGTTTTGAGTCAGTGTTCAGCTTCAGCTGTTTCAGTAAATTTCAGAAGACTTTCAGTTCTCAGTGTTTAAGTTTCTGTAGCTGTCGTTCTAAAATGTCATCCGTTTTGTGCTCTATGAGGTGTTTCGTTTCATTTAGTTTTTATCATTTGGGATGAGAGCAGAACTTGTGTAGTTGCACACTCTTTTCCTAGAAGTGCATGTGTGTGCCTGCTCTGTTCACTGTAATAACAAGCCTCAGGATGTGTTACTGTGGAATTTCATGTGTCACGGCCTCACCTGAGCTTACTTGCAGCACAGCATGACTAACACATGTTTTACCTCTGACGTCATCTTGATTTGTGTCCACAGATGTTTACAAATAATTATTTTGACATTATCGTTAAACAACCAATAACCGCTGTCGGCAGCCACAAAAATGTCTTTACAGTAACTTAGTCAGTTTTAAAGGCATTTAGTTCAGATGTGGCACAGTAGTAGTAGAGATGTCTTGTTACTGGCATCCTCCTGCAATGGCACAACCTCATCTTTAATTTATTTATTGTACTTTAATAATCCCCAATGGGGAAATTAATTCACTGCATTTTTCCCATTGCACATGTGAGCACACACACACGTGGAGCAGTGGGCTGGTGTCTCGGCACCCGGGGAGCAGCTGGAGGGTTAAGGGCCTTGCTCATGGGCCCAGAGTGGGGCAAGTGAGGGTGGAGGCAGGTGTGGGTGTTGCGCCTTTTCCACCTATATTTTTTTATGTTGTCGGTCCGTTGACCCTCTGAGCACAGGCCCGGCCTCTCTAACCTCTGTGCCACCACTCCACTTTTACAAGTTAAAAAGACACTTGTTTTAAAGGCAGAAAATATTCCCTATGTGCAAATAATTAATTACTGAAGAGTTATCGCTTTAAAGTTTTTGGAAAACTTAAGTGAAGTACTGTATAAAAGTTTTTTCAGGTCTGCAAAACTACACAGAAAAAGGATTTATTGTAGGTTTTTATGCAGTCATGCAAAAAGACAATTTACTCTGGAGGCTTGTCACTAACTCACAATTTAAAGACAATAGAAACGTTTAATTAGATATATGGACAATACTAACTTGGAGCTTTATGCTTCAGTGGAAACTCACCGACCTGTTTGATTTTATTTTATTTCTTCAGCAACAAATCTCTGCAAGCATCGGCAACTTCTGACACGTTTGCTGTTATTCAGCCAGATTAAAGCAAAGCTCCACCCTATACTTCTGTTGGAAACTAAAGAACACACACACATGCACACACACACTCTGTATTAACTATCTGCCTTACTGATTGCTACAATAAATCAATAAGTGGATCATAAACACTCCCATGAGTCTTTGCTTCATCTTGGATGCAAAGACTCATGGTGGTTGAACTTGTGTGTTTGTAGCTGTTTGCAGTGACTGACTATGGTACAATGCTAATGCTAGCATGTGCATAAACAAAAGCAAATAATAGAGATTTGTTTTGATTTTTCCATGTTTATTTTGATTTTTTTGGTCCTCCTTTACTTTGAATTCTAATTTGAATACTGAACCAAACAATTATCAGTTCCTACAAAAAGTGGTGTTTCTGTTCAGTGGGAGTTGATAAATCCTTCAGTCACTGGTGTTAATGTTTATCCATTGTTGTGCTCTTCTGTCCTATTTGCTCTTAGATTTTCAACAATCGATGAAATCTGTTTATTTTTACATTTCAGACCGAACCGGTTCTGGTGTTCTGCTAAAACATGATTGTTCCAGCAACATTAAACTTCTTGTCATGTTTGTTTTCAAACCCTTGGCCTCTGTTGGTTTTACATTGATCTTGGAGACTTGTCCACGTTTTCTTTACATAAGAAAACCAGATAAGAGGCTCATGTTTGGCTGGTGCGAGGACGAGGCCACCTGCAGCATGCATGAACGACTCCTTGGTTCCTTGAACTGGTCTGGCTTTGCTCCACTGCCTTCACTCTGATTTGGATTGTGCATAAACAAATGGTACTAATCAATACCAATAAATTTAACACAGCCAGCTATCTTTCTTTGATCAATTGAAACTGGGGCTGGTTTCAGAAGGTTTCTTGTCTCTCCTGCCGGAGTAAATGTCCTGAATTTCACTGCCTGCTCAGCTGTGAGGCTGCCTGTGTGTTGCTGTTTCATTGCACACAGCTTTCTGTTTATGGGCACTGGACTGCTACTAAATGTTTTACTCTGAACACACACAGTACAGTATTTGATAATCATAATGGTCAAATTTCTGGGCCAGAGCTGTGCTCAGTTAGTGTGGTCATTTCATGTTCCCATAATGCTCGTTGCATTTGGAATGCTTTAAAAGTGGGCCAGTAGTGTTTTTAGGAGCATTCAGATTGGGTGATTGACGTAAATGATCCTTGATCCTTGATTGAAGACTCCAAAGGACAGTGTTGCAGTGTAATGGCTAGACCAAGATGTTTGGTGCAAATTAGTCCACTAAAATTGTTCATGCAAAACTGATTAAAAAACTAAAGTCTTCCTTTGTTTCTCACTTGCATTAATGAACCATTGTTTTTTAAAGATATTTATGCCTGTTTGCCTATTTCTGTTGCCTATCTGTTGATTTTATAGTTTTTAATGCTTGTTTGTGTTGGTGTACAGCACTTTGACCAACGTTGTTTTGTGCTTTATAAATAAAGTTGTATTGCATTATTGCATTGTATTTACTCTTACTGGACCTGTAGCTGTATTTATGGAGCTTTCATACCATAGCTGGCTGCTCATTTCACGTATTAATGGCACTCAACTATTTTGCTTTCAGCCCACTGCCACAGCACCAGGAGTCTTTATATGTATATACCGATATACAGTATATATATTTTTTTACTTTAGCTGTAAAGTGGTAAGAATGAGTTAAAGTTGCAATAACTTCGCCAGAAATAAGGCAACATTAACTTCTCTATTTACACTGCACTGAGTGCTGATAAGATTATGTTACTAGGCAACGGTTAAATCTCTCTTATCTTCACTGCCAACTTCCTGGTCAGTTAGATGATCAGAAACAGACTAAACTTTAAACAAAAGTAGCTGCTTACTGCAGAAGCCAATGTGGGGCTGTTCACTTATGAAGTAACATACACAAGTTTTAAAACCGTCTTCACTACAGAGAGTTGTGTAAAACGGCAGTACAGTAATAAGATGTTTAAACGAGTTAGACTTTTTAGTGTATACTGGTGCGGGTGAGGTGACTGATATAACTTGAATGTTTTTTTTTTTTGTCAAAAGCTGTTTTTTTGTCAAAAAAAGCTGTACAGGGTAGCCTGGTTGAAACCAGACCCTTGTCCTTCACTTCGCTTTGGACTAGGATTGAGCGGAGCTGTGCAGGAAGGCGAGGGCCAGGCTATGTACAGGGTAAAGTTGTCAAAAAAAATGGAATTACTGAAGGTTGTGGGTTAGCTTCAAACACGGACAGCTTTGTTTGTGGTTAATGTGCAGGAATCAAATTAGGGAGAGGAAAGTGTGTTTCCCTTATCAGTCAGTCCACTCAGTGCAACATATGACTATGGGAATTGGGCCGCCGCGCGGTTTACCTGAAGTAATACAATCACGCCTTTTAAGGCAGGTGGGCGTCAGCAAGGAGGCCCCGCCCTCTTTGCATAAAAGGGACTGACGCCCCACCTTCATCCTCTTTTGCCCTTCACCTTGCTTCACACCTGAACTTCGTAGGACTCTCTGTGACTGGATCGCTCGACTGGAGGTGAGCTCGCTCCCTGCCCTGAGCGTTACAGAGAACTTTCATGTGAGCACTTGGGTTAGCAGAGGGTAACCCAGTGTCGTCAACTTAACTTTCGAGGTTTTTTTCTTCTGCTCTTTTCACAGCTCAGCTACGAGACGCTAACTGCGCCACACGCTTCCTGCGTAGCTAACGTGCTAGCAGGCCAGCCACCGAGAGCAGCTCGACGTGAGGACGTCTTCGCCACGGTTAGCGGACGGCTAACTGGCTACAACTCGACGTCTCTTCTCAGCCATGGTTCCGGAGAAAAGCAAGAGGAAATCGAAGAACTCCAACAAGAACAGCAGGCCAGCGAGCCCCGGCTCCCGAGCTTGCCCCAGCGGATGTGGTTATTCTCTCTCAGCGGCGGACACCCACGAGGCCTGTCCCGTCTGCTTAGGGATGCTACACGCGAAAACTGCTTTGGACTCCCCCAAATCCTACCCTAACTGCAACCAGCTACGTGAGGCCGAGAGACGGAGGCACATGGACTTCATGGTCAAAGCCATGGTCGGCTCCACTACAGCGCGGGACTCGCTCCTCAACGAAGCACTCACTTCCACTGCGGAGCTTGAGGCTGTTGAATTGGAGGACAGCGGCCAAGCCGACTGGGGAGGAAACATGGACATGGTGGCCTCCCTCGGGGACTCCACCGCTGAGTTTGACACGAGGGACTTGTTAAGAGCAGATGAGCTCTCGCTAACAGCCTCGGGCGAGCTAACTGATGATGAAGCCGAAAACGAGGATGAAGGAGAAGACGAGGACTTCTCCCAGAACCCCGCGGCAGGTCAACCAGAGACTGATATGTCTGTCCCCCTCTGTTCGAGCTGTGTCGCAGAGCAGCGGACGCGCTACGGATTAATTGGCCAGAACCCCCACCTCGACAACAGGTAATGAGGTTGGCAGGGAACTTCTGGTTCGCGAAGCAGCAGTCGGCCACGAGGCACAGGATGCCTATTTTCCCGACTTCCAGATGGAGCTGACTCGCACCTGGGCTGAACCCAGGGCTCCGATGACTTTGCCTCTGTCGCGCGGGCTCCCACTCGCCCCCCTCCTTCCTGCAGGCTGCAGGAGAGCGGAACGGCAGAGACTTTCAGCACAAGTGAACACGGCAGATATGAAGAGCGACGCTAACTGCTGAGGGGGAAAAACGTTCTTTCTGAGAAAAAATATTTTTGTAGACGATGCTGAAAATAATCCAGACGAAAGGTCGGAACTACGAATCTTTTTCACCATTTAAACAGCGGAGTGGAGCATGAACGGCAGAACCAAGTGTTTTTCCAGCCTGCTGCTTCCTTAAAACAAACCACGGGTCTGAGCTCATTTAGTTGTGCGCGCACAGCAGAGAGAGGTGGAGACATTAATAAATCAGCAGTTTATCATAATATCGCTAAAGACACAGTCCTTAGCGGCTAACAAGATGGCTAACGCTTTAGCCGTCTTGTTCCACAGCTGAGACTGACCGTGTCTTTAGCGATATATAATAAACTGCTGATTTAATAATGTCTCCACCTCTCTGTTCACGTTTCTGAGTGAAGGCTGTCATGTTTTTACACAAGGATTCAATGCGTCACTTTGTAGAGCAACTAGAGAACGTCTTTATTCTTCGTGAATCCGGAAACAACCCCTAACCCTTTCACAATAAAACCGGATACAGTACACAGAGGCTCACATTTACTGCAGTACACAATACCTGTGATAAATCTGTTCTTGTTCAGAGGTTTTGCAGACATTGCCTGAACTTGGCACAGTTTGAAACTTGTGCACATTTTGTGGTTTGTTGTTAAAAATTACCAGCACATGCAAATAGTTGAGAGTTGTTACCTGTGACTGTTCTGGGTCAGTAAATTTTATGGCCACTGTTTACACTTTTGTTTTTGTATTTTAAAGGCCTTAAATGTTTTGATTTAACATTTTTTTAATGTTAAAAGCACAAGAGCACCTTTTTAAGTTTAAATTATTTATTCTTCCTTTTTGCTTGAAGTACTTTTTATTTATGTGTGCAATTGATGGTTAAAATAAAATATTTAAGTTTGTTCAAATTTAGTGTTGAAAATTTTTAATCAATTTTGAATCATTTTTTCATTGATTTTGTAGATATCGCGATATATATCGTGTATTGTGATATAGCCAAAAAATATTGCGATATAATATTTTCCTCATATCGCCCAGCCCTAGCTCAACGCCATTTGTGGCCAACGCTGACGTACCTGCCAGAGGTTCCAGCAGAACTCGTTCCTCCATCATCCCATTGAGCCCACGGGGCTTTTCAGCGGTGCTCTTGAAAGGATTTAGAGTAAGCTGGAACAGAGGAGGAAACGGGAGGAGGCCTTGTGTGAAGGGATGCCCAGAAAGCTTTTCGTGCAACCCAGAGACACTAGTGGATACAGGGGCGTGCAACCTCGACAACACTCGACCACACGCCGCCCCCCGCAGAAATGGCCGATGCTCGACGGAGAGCAGTGGCCAAAGCCCGCCGCAGGACCGTCCCAGGCTGGCCAGGCTTGGGCAAGGCAGATCTTCCTCAGCGAGCAGGGACCTAAAGCAGAAGTCGGCCTGATGCAGGACTGCCTCGCTACTTTTCAGGTGCTCCCATCCACGTGGACAAAGGGGAGACCGAACTTTTAAAGCCAGACTTTGGGTGTAAAAAAAACACGTTTTTCTGGGATAAATCATGTATGCACAAAAAATCACTCAAATGTGTATGTAAAAAAGACGAATTGTTCTTTAAACATAGCAATAAAGTCTCAGAAAACGCATAGTGTCATGTGTGTTGACTTAAAAAAAAAAGAAAAAACAACACCGCACCTTTTTTATGCAAAGCGTGTCAATAAAGGGGGGGGCAGCACTCACACACGGTCACGTCAACCCTAATGAGACACGAACAGTCAGGGCAGACAATGAGCCCCTGCTGGAGGCCAGGTGTTTGTTTACAACAGACAGACACTCTGGCTGCCACAGAGGGACAGGAAAGTCCGCCGAAGGGCGAATGGGAAGGGGCCACTTTCCCCCATCCCTTCCCCTTGACATACAAACATCACAGAATGGACATGCTCTCCAGACTGAGCGCACACGCTGGTGCCTGGAATTCATTCATTCATTCAACCTTTATTTATACAGGCTAGCCTCGTTGAGTCACGGGGACTCATTTACAAGAGGGACCTGTCTCACTCACACCAAACAACCATCCACTCTCACACTCACACCTAGGGTCAATTTAGAGTCACCAATCAGCCTAACGTGCATGTTTTTTGGTCTGTGGGAGGAAACCGGAGTACCCGGAGGAAACCCACGCATGCACGGGGAGAACATGCAAACTCCACCCAGAAAGGCCCCGGACCGGGATTTGAACCGGCAACCTTCTCGTTGAGAGGCAGCAGCTCTACCAGTTGTGCCACCGTGCTGCCCAAAATGAATGCATGCAAACCAGGTACGTGGGTCACATCCACTGTCACCCTGAGTCTCCGGCTGCAGTTCTGCAAGCGTCCACCTTTCACGGGGGTGCTGTTGTCTTTCATCAGCCCAGACCTTGCTCATGTCATAAGAGACGAGATCTCCACCATGATGCAGAAAGGGGTGATCAGAGTGGTCCTTGCTCACAATGTAAAAAAGGGTCATTACAGCAAGTACTTCTTGGTCCAAAAACGGGAACAGGGCTTGAGACCTATCTTGGACCTCCGGGGTCTGAACAAAATAATAAAAACTTACAAATTCAGGATGTTAACTCTTAGACAAGTTCTCTACTCTGTTCGCCCAAGAGACTACTTTTGCACGATAGATTTGAAGGACGCCTTTTTCCATGTGAGCATCCTGCCCTGCCATAGAAAATACCTTCGCTTTGCCTTCGAGGGCACTGCGTTCGAGTTTTTGGCAATGCCTTTTGGCTTCAAAACCGCCCCACGGTCATTCACAAAATGCCTGGATGCGGCCTTGTCAAGGGGTCTGAGTTCTCTATTATCTTGACGATCTGCTCATTCTTGGACACAGCAGTGTCCAAGCGAAGCTGCACGCAGAGAGGGTGATATCTCACCTGAAAGCTCTGGGGTTTGTTATAAACCTGTAGAAGAGCATTCTGACCCCATCTCAGATTACCGTATTTCTGGGAGTACAGCTCAACTCCATATTGTACAAGGCAAGGCTCTCAGAGGCACGGGTTTCATCCCTCCACCTCTGCCTAGCACGTTTTCAGCTAGGCCAGATGGTGTCTCTCAAGCTGTGCTAGTGCCTCCTAGGCCTGTTGGCAACAGCTATAGTCTGCGTGCCTCTGGCCTTATTAAAAATGCACCCTCTACAGATATGGATCAACAAACAATTACAACTTACCCCCTTTTAGCGAACAAGGGGGATACTGATTGATCCAGAGTGCATGACGGCTCTGGAGCTATGGAAGGTCCCCATAGTGTACATCAAAGGCATCACGCTAAGGAGGGTGTTGTCCCGAGTCCTGGTCACAACAGACGCTTCAAAAACTGGGTGGGGAGGTCTCTGCAGAAACCAGTACGCCCAAGGGGTCTGGAACCAGTAGGAGGCCAAGCTCCACATAAATTTCCTAGAACTCAGAGCAGTGTTTTTATCTCTGAAAAACTTTTACAGGAAGGGGCTGGTTGCACAACATGCCCTGATAAAATCAGACAACAGGACCACAGTCTCCTACATCAACAAAGAAGGCGGGACAAGGTCCCAACCCCTCCTCAGGTTGACACGGAAACTGTTCACGTGGTGCAGCTCCCGGGTCTTGTCGCTAAGGGCGACCCACTTCCCGGGTGAGCTGAATCACAGGGCAGATGCCCTCTCAAGGGGGCCCCTCCTCCCCTCGGAGTGGCTGCTGAACCCACGCATCGTGGACCAGGTCTGGGCACGATACGGGAGGGCCGACGTAGATCTGTTCGCTTGCAGCAACAATACGCACTGCGCCCTGTATGATTTGATAAGGGAGACAGATGTACCGCTGGGGACAGATGCTCTGACGTACAGTTGGCCAGCGGGGAGGCTGTATTATGCGTTTTCACCTGTTCCTCTGATTCAGGCGACGCTGGAACGTGTACGCAGGGGGGCTCTCTCTCTAATACTGATAGCCCCCAGGTGGCCACAGTAAGCATGGTTCCCGGAGGTGATTTCACTGCTGGAGGGGACAACATGGCAGCTGCCCCCCCACAGGGACTTGCTGACCCAGGCCCATGGGCAGATCCTTCATCCACATCCAGAACTGTGGCAGCTTTGGGTCTGGCTGCTGAAAGGGACCGGTTAATGGCTTCCGGACTACCCAGTAATGTGGTAAACACAATACAGGGAGCGAGAGTACAGTCTACTCAGACTCTCTACGCTCGCAAGTGGTATGTTTTTGAGGCCTGGTGTCCAGAGCGGAATTTTATCTCATATTCCTGTGACTTAGTCCAGTTCCTCACCTTTCTACAGGAGCTCCTGGAGAAGGGCCGCTCTTTCTCCACCATTAAGGTCTTTTTGTCAGTCATCTCGGCATGCCACGAGGGCTGGGGAGGTAAATCACCTGGTGCCCACCCTCTCATGATACAGTTCATGAAGGGCGTGCTAAGAAAAAGACCTCCGAGCAAGACTTTGGCCCTTCAGTGGGACCTACAATTAGTCCTGGATGTTATTGTGTGAGCCTCCATTCGAGACTCTTAGCAGCATTAAGATAGATTTGTTATCTTATAAGACTGCTTTGCTCTTAGCTCTGTGTTTAGCAAACCGTGTGGGTGACCTCTACGTATTATCTGTACATCCAATGTGTACCAGGTTTGCCTCAGACGGGTCAAAGGTCATCTTACGTCCAAACCCTGCATATGTGCCAAAATTCCCGACTCTAAATCCCAGGAGTCTGGACTTTGAATTGTCAACGTTCCCTCCTCCCCCTGTTCTAACTGCAGAACAGAGGCGGCTGAACGTACTCTGCCCTGTTAGGGCCCTGAGCGCCTACATGGAGAGAACCAACAGTTGGCGAAAAACAAACCAGTTGTTTGTGTGTTTTGCTACTCCTGCTGCTGGCAGAGCCCTGTCAAAACAGCGCCTCTCACACTGGGTGACTGAGGCCATTAAGAAGGCATACAGCAACAAAGGTCAGCAGGTGCCCTCTGGGGTACATGCTCACTCAACCCGAGGCCTAGCCTCTTCCTGGGCCCTATTCAGAGGTGTTCCAGTAGCAGATATATGTGCAGCTGCTAACTGGGCATCATCAAACACGTTTGTAAAACACTACAGCTGAGATGTCACAGCATGTGACGTAACTCAGGCTGTTCTCTCTACCACAGAGTAGCGAGCAGCTGGCGCCTGTAGTCTAAGGCTTGAAGTTCCCACAACCATGCATTTCCAGAGCATTTCCAGGGCGTGATTGAATTACATTCCCATAGTCATATGTTGCACTGAGTGGACTGACTGATAAGGGAACTGAAAGTTATGCACCATAATTCATGTTCCCTGAAGGAAGGGAACGAGATGCAACACATGTTTGTCCTTTCAATGCCCATGTTCGGTGAAGTGCACTTGGAGGATGAAGGTGGGGCGTCAGTCCCTTTTATGCAAAGAGGGTGGGGCCTCCTTGCTGACGCCCATCTGCCTTAAAAGGCGTGATTGTATTACTTCAGGTGAACCACGCGGCGGCGCAATTCCCATAGTCATATGTTGCACCTCGTTCCCTTCCTTCAGGGAACATGAGTTATGGTGCATAACTTTCAGGTACTGTTTACAAAAGACAACAAGCAAACTCGACAGCCCACAATAAACCGCATGAAATACAAAGACCGATCATGCACAAACCAGAAAACAGAGCTAGAAAGGGACCGCTTCAGATTAACAGATAAGGTACTCTGCTTTCATTTTTTTTGCACCAATTTGCTGCACGCTTTATCAGTGTCAACAAACACCATTTTCAGCATAGAGTACATGCAGGACCTCAGCCGTGAGGATTGACTCACTACAAGTTGATTCAGTGTCAGGGAAATATTTTGAGGAGAACGCAGGTGAAACCTCTGAGACAGTCTAAGAATGTTCTGTCACTCCCTGACTTACTGAACAGAGTTTCAGTTTTCTCTCCCATTCACTACTGTATACGTGTCACTAAGAATCTGGTTCAGTCTGGTAAAGGAAGTCATGAACATCACATCTAACGTCTCATCACTGGACTGACATATACAAGCTTTAACTCAACGTGGTCACAAAGAGTCAAAGTTTACTTTAGTTAAAATAAATTTTGTTGTGTGTTTATCTTTGAATGCATAGCGTCAGAGCAGAAGAGGAGGTGCTGCAGCTTTTTTGATCTGGAAGAGTGAGGAGTTACATAAAACTAGGTGGGAAGTGATTTGTTTATAGTTTTCCTCTTGTTGCAAACCACTTTTCTCATTGGTACAAACTAGTACACAAGGATGTTGTGTTTAAAGAAAATATTTCTAAAACCCTTTCAGACAAATATTCACCTTGTTCAAAAACAGTAGGGGTGTAACGGTACGCTAAAATCACATTTCGGTTTGATTCAGTTTCAAGGAGGGCTCGGTTCGGTTAATTTTCGGTACAAAAAGGAAAAAATAAAGACTTAACAAATGTTTATTTTGAAAATATGCCAAGTAAACAATACATTTGTACAAAACGGATTCCAAGAAAGTTGGGACAGTAAACAAATTGTGAATAAAAACTGAATGCAATGATGTGGAGGTGCCAACATCTAATGTTTTATTCAGAATAGAACACAAATCACAGATCAAAAGTTTAAACTGAGAGAATGTATCATTTTAAAGGTGCACTCTGTAGTTTTTGTAGAACGCAGCACTTAGAAATAATTTCAACAGGGAAAGCATTCTGGTCCCTCCCCACTCAGAGCCATATATGGCTCTGCTCCCCCTTGCTCTGCTGAAATTCAGCTCTGCCTTCATAGCTTCGCCTCCACTGCATGTCCTGTGGCAGCCGTTGCGAAATTCTGTGTTTATATAATAATAATAATAATAATAATACATTTTATTTGTAGGCGCCTTTCTTGGCACTCAAGGTCACCTTACATTGTCAATCATAAAAAAATAAAAAATAAACCAGACACAATATTATAAACACAGTAAAAACAAGTAAAATAAATAAAAATAAGACAATGCAGTTGTTATCATATGTTAATAAAACGTTCTAAAAAATAAAATAAAAACATGGAGCGTTGGTCCAGCACACCAGAACACCAGCAAATCTGCTGAGCCTCGCGCAGCCACGTTGAACCAGAGTTTAATTCGCTCGTGACAAATTAATTCATTTCCTCATTTCAGTCATGGAGTCAGCGGAGGAGGAAGCGATCACTTGACTTTTGGCAAAAAAACAAAAGAAAAGTCCAGATCAGGGATGAAGAAGGGGAATTTAATACATTTGTGTCACATACAAAACAGTTTTGCATCGCTTTGCAATCCTTTGAACGAGAACCTGCGCGGCCGCTGGGGCTGGGACAGGCGGGGGCGTGGGTTAGGAGCGTGAGAAGTGAGAAGCTCTGTTTTTATTGGCTGGTTAAAAACTCTGTTTTTATTGGCTGGTTAACGGCGGGTCACTGTGGCTTTTTAGAAATGCTTTTAGTAACACCTGGAGAAGCAAGGGGAATATAGTTTTTTTCAGAGATTACTTTGTCTAACATCAGTCTGTCAGGAGATAGTGACAGAGTGAAGAAATATGTTAAAAATATGTTTTTAGAAAACTTACAGACTGCACTACAGAAACTCCAGATTGCACCTTTAAGGGAAAAATATGTTTAAACATTTCATGGCGTCAACAAATCCCAAAAAGTTGGGACAAGTCCATTTTTACCACTGTGTGGCATCCCCCTTCTTCTTACAACACTCAGCAGACGTCTGGGGACAGAGGAGACCATTTTCTCAAGTTTAGAAATAAGAATGCTCTCCCATCCATGTCCAATACAGGCCTCTAAAGGCTCCAGTATAGCTGCGCGTTGGGCAGCACGCCGCTCGACGCGTGCGTGCTGCGCGCAGGCAGTTCACAATATATGTGACTTTCCTTCCCTCTATTGATTACGGTGACATTCTCTACATGAATGCTCCTACAAGCACCCTGCGGATGTTGGATGTGGTCTATCATGGTGCACTAAGATTCATAACTGGTTGTGATTATCATACCCACCACTGCACCCTGTATTCACTGGTTAACTGGACATCATTAACCTCACGCAGACTCTTCCACTGGTACATTTTCATCTTTAAATCACTTCTTGGTCTGCTGCCCTCATACATCTCCTCCTACATGTCTTTGCGTGAGTGCAGCTACAGTGTGCGCTCTCAGGACATGATTACCTGCAGTGTTCCGTCAGTGAGGACTGAACTTGGAAAAAGGGCCTTCTCCTATTCTGCTCCTGCTTCATGGAATATCTTACAAAAAGATCTGAAGCTCTCGACCTTGACTTCTCTAAATGGTTTTCAGAATCTGTTGGAATCCTGGCAAAAACCAATGCAGATTTGTTCCTGTCTTTGATTTTATACGTCTACCTTATAATGTTTTGCTAGTTTTTTGATACTTTGTTAAAAAAAAAAAAAAAAAAAATCTTTTGTTTTTTTCTCTCTTTTTGTTTTCTATTGTTTATTGTTTGTTTGTTTATTGTTTAATGAAATTCTATCACTGCTGTTCATTGTTCTTTAGTTTTAGCAGGTCGCTTTCGTAAATGAGCCCATGAGGTTCAAAAGATTTACCTGACTAAATAAAGGTTGAATGAAAAATATAGCTCGGCGTGACGCTCCAGCATGAAGCTCCAAATTCTTGACATAATTTGAGCAGCAGCAGGGCGGAGCATTTACCTACGGGACAAACTGAGGTCGCTGATTGGTCATTTGCTGACACGCCTACTGAATTGATTGACATGTCGGGTGGGAGAAAAAAAGGCAGAGGGCTGCGCAACGGTTTTCTGTGTTTATATGTTAATAAAAAGTTCTAAAAAATAAAATAAAAACAGGGAGCGCTGGTCCTGTAGCTCACAGCCCACCAGGAAATATTTAGAACCTGGCGCATCCACGTTGGACATTTGGTTCGCTCGTGACAAATTCATTCATTCCTCCTCATCGGAGGAGGAAGCGAATGGTGACCGCTTCAAGCGATCACTTGACTTTTGGCAAAAAACCAAAAGAAAAGTCCAGATCAGCGATGAAGAAGAAGGAATTTAATACATTTGTGTCTCATACAAAACAGTCCGCCGCCGGGCAGTTTATTGTGAGACAACGCGCGCGCGTAAGCGGTCGTAAAATTTGAGCTTGGCGCATTAACGCCCGCGTTCAAAGGCTTGTGCCCTGGCGCTCGCACGGCGTGGCGCGGCGTTCGGCCCAACGCAGAGCTATACTGGGGGCTTAACTGTTCAATCGTCTTGGGCCTTCTTTGTCGCACCTTCCTCTTTATGATACGTCAAATGTTCTCTATAGGTGAAAGATCTGGACTGCAGGCTGGCCATTTCAGTACCCGGATCCTTCTCCTACCTAGCCATGATTTTGTGATTGCTGCAGAATGTGGTCTGGCATTATCTTGTTGAAAAATGCAGGTACAGCTTCCCTGAAAGAGATGACGTCTAGATGGGAGCATATGTTGTTCTAGAACCTGAACATAGTTCTCTGCATTAATGGTGCCTTTCCAGACATGCAAGCTGCCCATGCCACAAGCACCACAGAGCAGCGGACGCGCTGCACATCCCCTGGCCGGAACCTCCGCCTCGCCAACAGGTCACGAGGCTGGTTGGGAACTATTTTTATTCAAAACAGCAGGCAGCAACGAGGCAAAGGATGCCCGTGTTCCCGGACTTCCTCACGGAACTAATCCGCACCTGGTCTCAACCACGAGCGCCCATGCTCCTTCCTCTCTCACAGTTCCTCAACGTGGAAGGGATGGATGAGGTGGGAATAGCCAACGCGCCTCAGATTGAGGACACACTGGCGTCCCACCTAGCTCCCAAGTCATCCGGGACAAAACCGACTCTCCCCAGCAAAGCTTGTAGAGCCTCAGCGTCTCTTCTCGAGAAGTGCTACAGAGCTCAAGGACTCGCGGCGCGCACGATGAACGCGTCCGCGATGATGCAGGCTTACCTCGCAGAAAAACTCCAACAACTGCAGGTAACCTCGGATAAGCAAGCTGCTACCGACTTACTGGATGAAGCCCGCAGAGCAACAGACTTCGTTCTCCGTATGATGGGGTCAGCTGCTGTCGCTCAGGGCAGAGGTATGGCGGAAGTGGTCATCGCGCTCCGCCACCTGTGGATGACGCTGACGGATTTACCGGAGGGACAAAAGGTGCCTTTTCTCCACCACTCGATAGAAGCGGAGGGACTTTTTGGTCAGACTTTGGAGCGAATCCGGACCAAGCTGGACCAAAGGCGCAGGCAGGCTGAAGCTCTCAGGGTGGGCATTCCTCGTCGGAGTTCCCCCCCCCCAGAGAGCCTGCTGGAGGCAGACCTGCACAGCCGCGGCACCGCTCGACGACGCGTGCGCCACCGCAGAAGCGGCCAGCATACGAGGAGGAACCTCGGCAGAGACCCCCGCCGAGCCAACCTCGCTCTGAGCATGCATGGAGCAAAAACAGGTTTATCCCACGCCAAGCGAGCAGGCGAGCCGGGACACTCGTCAAAAACGTGCCTGATGATCCAGGCTCACGTTTACATTTTATACGACCTTCCGCCCACGTGGTAACAGGAATGTTCGCACCTTATTCAGACTTTATTTGTAGCAAAGTACAAATGGCTGATAATTCTGTTGCATGCACAAACCATGCTCTCCCTGCTGTGAGTGACATTAAATCATGTATGTCGTTGCACATAAGCACGAATAAAACTCATAAAACAGCACATCCCTGTTTTATTGACGATCAAAAAAAAACACACCAACACAATTAATGTCAACAGTACGGGCCTCCCTGGCCTGTCAGCCGTCATAAAGGGGGGGGGCACATCCCCCTCCCTCACGGCTCATGGGGTGTCAGTCTTTCAATAAGCCCCAGCAGGGTGCCTCAGGACCTGTCTCCAGTGGACAGACCCAGAGGCGTCTGTGAACAGACCCTCCACCTTTCGCGAAGACAGGTGGGAGAGGGCACGTGTTCCAGCTCCCGCTCCATGGACCTTACCAAGCTCCGCCCAGAAACGCCCCCTAAGCTCCAAGATGGCTGCACGTCTCCCAAGCGCAGCTTTGGTGTCAATGGAAAACATGGCGTCGACTGACTGCAGGGTATTTCTGAGTCGAATAGTGTATCATTTCTGCCAGATTCCAACAAAATATCAGCCATGACAATGGACAGGGGAACCAACAAGTTCATGTTTTTTTTTTGTGGACGTTATCAAGTTGTTTGATCCACGCGATGCCTCCAAACAGCGTGCGCGTCACCGCTAATGCTACCGTCTGATGGGGAAAACATCAGCTCCTCACACGCTCAGGCTCAGCATTATTACAGCTGTGGACAGGATCACTGATGCCTATTGTCCTGCAAGGCTGGGTAAGTCAGGCATTCATGGTTTTGAGGGTTACTTTTGAAATCAGCGATTTCTATTGTTGGCAAAAGTTTGTGTGCCTTGGTCGCAAAGCTAATGCTAACTGTAATCTCCATTGGTTAGCCGTTGCTGCTTTAGCTGCTAAACACGCCGACAGCGACTTTTGTGAGGGCTAACGAGCTCAGCCGTTCGGTGTGTTAGTTAAAATCCAGCCTTCGTGTCACGATTTTGTGCAGTTTTAGGTGAAATCGACAGTAGAGCTCGTTGTGTTAGCTAGCTCATGTGGAGTTAGCAGAGCTGTTTCTTCCCAACTTCCAGGACGTTCAGTGAACTGTGGCTTTCTCTCATCGTGACCGCGTGTTGTTAACTAGCAGGTTTCAAAAGCAGGTCAACCCTTCTCTGCTGGTGAAAGAAATAATTGTTCAGTTTTGTGGTCGTGCACAAGCTTTGATCCAAGCAAGGCATTCAGTTTCACATATAGGGAAACGGTGAATTTTACTTCCACAAATACGGTCAGGGTACCTGACATCTCCTGTACAGATACCCCACTGACGGTGGAGGACAATTTTTCCAGCCCTGACGCAGAAAAAATCTGCACGTATGCTAGCTAGCAATGTAAGTAGCATGTGGTGCCGGTCTCACAAACGCTACCGTAGCGTTTGTTTTGTGAGACCGGCACGCACGTGGAAGCTGCGCTGTGACGTGTTATGGGCATTAGCCAATGAAACGCGGCCCTGTGGGCGGAGCTTGGTAAGGTCCATGGTGAGCAAGGGACCGGCTAATACACTAACCAGACGAACACGTGACATGTTCGCACCACAGGAGAGCACGTCGGATGCCCCAAGGCAGACACAAATTTCACACTCTCAAGACAGTGGCTGTGATCACGTTACTGTGTGTGTAAGCGGATCGGAGTCGAACCAGAATTTTCCTCCTGATTTTGAAAGGAAACTGGGCTCCTTACCTACAAATGATCTTAAGTCTGCCGGTAACAAAGGACCATCTCCACGTTCACACGTTGCAGCGGGCCCTTTATTATTCATGAAGGACATGTAACGCTCGAGCGGTAAAAGAGCAGCACGTGACTTTCCTCACAAAGCTGCATCAAACTTGCTCTCACACGACCGTATCCCACTGGGTGAGACAACAATTGGAGTTAGGAGATCTGCTTGTTTACAAAAACAGCAGCCCCTCAATCCGATAAATCCTGTTTTGGAGGGAAATAATAGCTTTCCTGTTCCGACTCAATCTAATAAAATTAATAGACTCCATCTGTCTTCGAGGAGACTCGATCAGGGCAGTCTGTTAACACATCAACGTGGAGGCCCACTCCCCAACCTGGTTGACCCTCAAAGGCTCACACAGGAAGTCGCAGTCCAGCCGTTTAGGCCAGGAACTGGAATCAATTCCAGTCTGTTAGCTGAAAAGGACAGGCTGATGGCTTCGGGCCTACCAGAGAATGTGGTAAAAACCATACATAATGCCTGTGCCGGGTCAACACAGTCTCTATATGCACAAAAGTGGCGCATCTTCGAAGCCTGGTGCTCAGAAAGAAATATCATTTCTTATGCTTGTGACTTGGCTGAACTACTAACTTTCCTTCAGGATTTACTGGAAAAGGGTCGTTCTTATTCAATGATTAAAGTGTTCCTTGCAGTTATCTCTGCTTGTCACGAGAGCTGGGGACACAGGACTCCTGAAGCACATCCAATCATAATGAGATTTATGAAAGGTGTGTTTCAAACCAAGCCACCCAGTAGAACCTTGACCCCTGGTTGGGATCTTGGCCTGGTCTTGGGGGGCTCTTTGCCACCCGCCATTCGAGCCTCTGAGCGAGATTAAGATAGATCTTCTATCTTATAAAACGGCTCTTCTCCTGGCTCTGTGCTCGACGAAACACGTGAGTGACCTCCACGCTCTATCTGTACATCCGTTATGTACCATATTCGCCCCTGACGGGTCAAAGGTCACCCTGAGGCCTAATCCCGCTTACACTCCCAATGTCTTGACCTTCAACCATAGGAGTCTAGACTTTGACCTCTCCTCCTTCCCACCTGCTCCTGTTCTTACTCAGGAACAGGAGAGACTAAAGGCTCTCTGCCCTGTGAGAGCTTTACGCACTTACATACAGAGAACAGCCGAATGGAGGGAAACAAACCAACTGTTCGTCTGCTTTGCCGCACCTGCTACAGGAAAGGCCCTATCAAGACAGCGCCTCTCACATTGGGTGACGGAGGCCATTAAAAGGGCATACGGTAGCAAAGGTCAACAAGTGCCCCCTGGAGTGCATGCTCACTCAACCAGGGGCTTGGCCACTTCCTGGTCATTGTTCAAGGGCGTGCCAGTTGCAGACATTTGTGCTGCCGCGAACTGGAGCTCATTAAACACTTTTGCAAAGTACTACAGTTTGGATGTTACTGCGTGTGATGTCACTCAGGCTGTTCTTTCTAATACACAATAGAAAGTAGCTTTGAGATGCCTTCTGGTCAAAGGCAGGCGTTCACACTAACAGGCATTTTACTGAGCATTTCAAGGGCGTGAATGAATTACGTTCCCATAGCAAGTATGTTGCACCGAGAGACCAAACTGAAAGGGAACTGAAAGTTATGCACCATAACTCATGTTCCCTGAAGGAAGGGAACGAGGTGCAACATACAGTACCTGGCCCTTTTCAATGCTGAAAGCTCGGTGAAGTGCAATTTTGGAGACAGTTGGAAGGGCGTCAGTCGCTTAAAGAGAAACTAAACCCAAATTTAACTTTTTTTAGCTGATAAACTCCTTAGAATGTGTTTAAAATGTTTTAGAGCACTATTTCTGTGTTAATTTTCATGTATTTGTGCGTATTAGTTAAAATCGGCAATATTTGGTCTAAAAACGTGTTCACGGTAGCCCTATGGGTTGAACAGAGGTTATTGCACCTTAATTTTCTTGTTGGTCTAGGTTTCGCACAGTGATGTATTTTCGCACGATTTCGTCACAGCCTCTGCTGCCCGAGTATAAAAGTGGAGCCACTCCCCCGAGAAGGTCACTCCCCCTGCAGAGCTCAGGGCAGAGTTGGATCAGAGATTAGCATCATAGCATTAGCATAGAAGAGCTACGATGTTCCATAAAAGCTCTTCAAACTGATGTTCATTGTCCACCCACCCTTACACCATCAGGTTACAATCCATTTGGAGGTGAGTCCCATTTTACACCTTTCCATTCCATAATTTATTTTTTGAGTATATGACGTGTTTCTTCATGTGCTGTTTATTGCGGCCTGCAGCTTTGCTTCGTTGTGGCTCGCCCCACATAAGGTCGTGGCGTTTTAATCTGTTGCTGATCAACGTTAGTTTGTGTTGTAAATGCGTTTAAATGCTAAGAATCTAGTGTTTCTTATGAACACCGCAGAGTGTGTGAACTCTGATAATTAAGACAGTGACATCAAAAAACAATGGAGACTAGCTGGCGCTAATTTTAGCTGTTGTACTAGTTACGATGTTTTAGACACGGTGTTCTTTTGCTGCAAATAATGTTATGGTATTTATAAAGGATGTTAGAAATGCAGCTGCCAGGAAAAAGACAAAGCGAGAGACCAAAGAGGAGATATATGGATGCAGTTAGAGAGGACATGAAGGTAGTTGGAGTGAGGACAGAGGATGCAGAGGACAGAGTGAGGTGGAGGAGGATGACTCGCTGTGGCGACCCCTGAAAAGGGAAAAGCCGAAAGAAGAAGAAGAAGATTTATAAAACTAGAAAGTTCCTGGAGAAACTTTGACGGGGGCTGCCAGGCTGTTGCCAGACATCTTGAATCAAAATGGCTCCAAATGTTAATCAGTTCTAGAGATACATTTGATAAATACTTTCTATGAGTTTCAAACAGTACCAACAGTGAGTATGTTTTCATCAGATTCTAAATCATGTGACTTGACAGCAGCAGTTTGTGTGAGGAGTGTTCTCCCATTCATTTTCAATGGGGAAATATGGCAACTTTGTTAGCAAAATACATCGCCATGGTAACTCCGATTGCTTAGAAAAGTAATAGCACACATCTCTGAGTCGGGCCGGTCGTTTTGATATAACTTTTGTGGGGGTTCACTTTGTGGTTCGGTCCGTATTAAAGTTGAAAAAGATAACTTTTTCTGGTGTAGAATAATAAGTGGGCAGTAACCAACTAGTTCCTGGATTTGGAGATTCATTACGTCTTTGTTCGCAAATTACGTTGCCATGGTAAGTCGAAATGCCAATAAAAGTAATAGCACACATCAGGGGGCCGAGCCAGTCGTTTTGATATAACTTTTGTGGGGGTAGACATTGTGGTTCGGGCCGCATTAACGCTCGACGACAATGTAGACACACGTTCGGGCACAATAACAATAGGTGGCTTCCATGCATTTACATGCAATGGCAGCCCCCAATAATATGTACTTGGTGAATGAATACAGTATCATGTTCATCAGCTCTGTGCAGCAGTATTTATTTTGCACTGGGTCATCTGTTTGACATCAACAAAGTGATAAAACAGTAATGTTTCTCAAGTATGCTTATTTGTAAGGTGATTAAAATGTGTTGTTCTTTTTTAGCTCCATGAGGCGTTCGACATCCAGGGAATCTCTGAGCCGTGCTTCACAGACATCAAGCATCAAGGAGACATGTTGACATGTCACTTTGGAGGTGACATGAGAGCTGATTCACCAGGTATTCATGTTTTATTTATTACTTTTGTAGCCCACCTTTTACCCTCTGTCTGCAGGTATTAATATTATTATTTAATTATTATGTTTTATTTATTTATTACTTTTATTATGGCGAACATTATATAAAAAAAACGTTTAAAAAAAGTCTATGCAACATTAATTCTTGTTTATTTGTTCATTGCTACCTGTCCCAACATTTTGAGGATTTGTTGACACTGTGAAATTTTGAATCATCTTTCTCCATTAAAATGTGGGTATCCTGGTTGATTCACAGCTCTCTTTTAAACTCTACGTGGAAAACCTAGTAAAGAAACTGAAAGTTAAACTGGGTTTCTTTTTCAGAAATAGATCATGTCTAACACTGAATGTTAGGAAACGCCTTGTATCTGTGACTTTCCTCCCCTCCATTGATTACGGTGACATTATCTACATGAACGCTCCTACAAGCACCCTGCAGATGTTGGATGTTGTCTATCAAAGTCAAAGTCAACTTTATTGTCAAAACTGCAATATGTACAGGACATACACAGGATTGAAATTGCATTTCTCTCTGTCCCTCGGTGCAACAGTAAACATTTAAACACTAAAACATTTAATAAACATAAGCATAAAATAAAATGAAATAATAAAAGTGTAATACTGTCCTGAGTTTTTGCATAGTAGTTTTTGCATAGTAGTAGTATGAAAGTATGAAAAGTTACACCAACACTAAAACACTAAACATTTAATAAACATAAGCATAAAATGAAATAACAAAAGTGTAATACTGTCCTGAGTTTTTTGCATAGTAGTATAAAAGTGTAAAAAGTATATCTATAAAATAAAATGAAAGTTCTGGCATTGACATTTGTAATAGAGTGACAAAGCAGCATATGAAGTTTATGTACACAGTATATGTATGAGGTAGTTGATTTAAACTTTTGATCTTTTCTCTTTTCAGGACTGCAAATAGCCAGGGTCGGGATGGAGTGAGTGGGAAGTCCACTGCTGCAACGTGTCCCCTGGTTTGTCTTCATGCATGAGGCGAAAAAACAAATAAAATAAACAAATTGATTACAAAACCTAGTTGTTTATGATTCATTTTATTAACAGTAAGTTAATTCAAAACAACAAAAGGTTCTGTGTCGTGTCACACGGGACACCACCTCCAGCTCTTCTGGATGGACGCAGTGAGTGGACAGCCAAAACGAGTCCCAAACACTCGAGACCACCTTCAGGATGCTCGGCACCTGCCAGCCAGAAAACACCAGGGTGGTCTCAGCTGTAGCACCCCAACATTGTCGTGGATGCAGGTCATCATCATGGGATCGTCTTGGTTAAAGTAATCCTGGCTGCAATTACTCTGTGTGGCTGCTGGGTGCTTGAGTCATCACAGTTCTCTGAAAAAAACATTTTAAAGGACAGTATTGTTAAATTCATTGCAATTTGTTTGGTTTGCATTAAAAAAATATTATTTCTCATGAATCTTACCAGCTGTGCTCAGTTTTGATTAGCTGACACATAGCTTAAACAAATACTGTGTACACGTCCTAACAAATTATCATACAAGCTTATAGAATGTTTCTAAACATGGATCTTTGGAAACCAAATAAATGATTTTACCACTGTTTAGTGCTCATTTATAGTCAATTCGCATGGCAGGTGATCCCACACACCCACTACACAGCCGCTTTAGACTGCTGCCATCAGGGAGGAGACTGAGGAGTCTCCAGGCTCGTACCAGCAGACTGAGAGACAGCTCTGTTCATCAGGCAGTCAGAATGCTAAACACTCTGCCTGCTCTGCCTCCCCTCCCATTTGAACTGCCTTAACACAAAAAACTTTCTCACACATTACCACTCAACACAAAGTTTTTAACACTGGACTCTGTGTCATCAAACGGGTTATTCACTAAACTCTCGGTCATGTGTTCATTCAGTTTGCACTACTTCTCATATTTGCACTAATGTTTGTATTACATTACTGCCTATAGTCATACTACTGTTTACATTCACTGTTTACATTTATTAATACTGTTTACATTTATTACTACTGCTTTACATTTATTACTACTGTTTACATTTACACTACTTTTATCTACACTACTGCAGATACATATACAGCATTCTCTGACTAGCCTTATCTAAGGATGCCAAATGTGCCTTATGTGCCTTACTTCATATGCCACTTTGCCTCTATACCAACATCAACTACCTCATACATATACTGTGTACATTAACTTATATGCTGCTGTGCCACTCTTTGCAAATGTCAACGCTAGAAACTTCAGTTTATTTTATAGATTTACGTTTTTATACTTTTCATACTACTATGCAAAAACTCAGGACAGTATTACACTTTTATTATTTCATTTTATGCTTATGTTCATTGGGTGTTTGGTGTTTTAGGGGTGTTTGGTGTTTCAGTGTTGGTGTAAATTTTCATACTTTTATACTATTATGAAAAAACTCAGGACAGTGTTACACTTTTTTACTATTTTATGCTTATGTGTATTAAATGTTTTAGTGTTTAGTGTTTAGATGGTTACTGTTGCACCGAGGGACTGAGAGAAACGCAATTTCAATCCTGTGTATGTCCTGTACATATTGCAGTTCTGACAATAAAGTTGACTTTGACTTTGACTTTGAATTCAAAAAACGTGTGTTCTACGTTGCATAACAAAATTAAGCCAAAACGAGGGTAGCTGAATTCACTATTTTTAAAATATATTATGAAACGTTACTTTTGTAATGTGCTAAGTAATAAGATGTGGCGAATTAAAGTCACTGCAGCTGGACTACAACACTTGTGATCCAAACAACGACAAAAACACAGCCGTACACTGCATGCCATGCAGCTAAACACCGGTTTTTAATGTGTTCTGTGTTCAGAAGCATACGCTTAAGCTGTGTGTGTGTGATTAAATACACGCAACAACATTTTAGAACTGTTATTTTAGTAAAAGTTGAGGTATTTACTTACTGAAGACGCGACTATCCGCCATTTTGAAATCTAACCTTGGGGAGGGGTGGGAGTTTACCACTAGAGGGGGCGTGAACACAGGACAACCCCCAACCTCCTCCCCTGCTTGACTCTCGCCCATTTTGAGGGAAATTTTGAATGTGCTTAGGGGGAGGAGTTACCGTCTCAACCTGTGCTCAGTGCCACTTTAAGTACCTAAAAGGCGGTACCTCTGCAGCGGGGTGACGCCCCGTGCCGTAAAAGGCGTATATGTATTCCTTCAGGTAATCGCGCGGGGGCACAATTCCCATAGCAAGTATGTTGCACCTCGTTCCCTTCCTTCAGGGAACATGAGTTATGGTGCATAACTTTCAGTTTTATGTTAGGGGGGTGAATGATTTGATCATCTGACTGTTGATGGCAGTAATCTACATTATTAGCAGAAATAGAGGGCCCCAAACCAAATTTCGCTTTGGGTCTCATGGAGGCTTTGGCCAGCCCTGTACTAAATGCTCAAAGAGACGTTTCAGTTACCGTATTTGGATTAAATGTTGAAATGTTTACTGACCTGTTGCTTTCCTCTCCCTTCTTTGACTTCCTTCTCCAGGCTGAAAACTTAGTTGCTCATCCACGACCTCAAAAGATAAAGCAAAGTCTAAACCAGTTTACAGTGCTGCATTCTTTATGGTGACAAGTTTTCGTACAAGAACAGAGCAGGTGCTGCTGCAATTTTTTTAGCCGGGTTTAATGAGAGAGATGGCAACTTTAACAATTACTGCCACATTGCAGTACGAACACCTGTTCAGTTTTAGAGCTCTTTGTTTCCTTTTAAAATCAAGGGATTTGTGGCAGTAACTGTGGATGAATGGCAGCCTGTCTCTGTCTCACAGATCAAATCTCTTTTTTTTTCACAAATAAAATCTTTAGGCAAAGTACCAAATGGTTTATAGGAGAATGTAAAGCATTTAAAAATTAAAATACTTCTTCAGTATGTTCAGTTGGTTATGTGCATGTTTTAAAGATCGGTGAGTTGGGTGTACAACTCTGATCTTATTTGCACAGAGAAAGCTCATGGAGACTGCAGCAGGTGGAGAAGGTAGGAAGAAATATAACTTCACAGGTACACCTTCAGATAATTTAAAGTGTCTGTGACATCATCTTTGAACTTTGCATAAAATGGGACAAGATACTGTATATATCTTGTATCATTCAACTATGTTAGTTTTAGCAAACAAAATGATATATTAATGAATATTCCTGTCAAAGTGAGTTTGAAATTAGAAACTGTGTTTCTTCACGGGACATCCGACTACACGCGAATGCAACATTTGTAGGACTAGGAACGTCTTTAGAACGCCCCTTTTACATATTCATGGCGGACAATAAATAAGCAATATAAGTGAAGATTTGAGCGATTTGTCTTCAGTTTGGGAAGCAGAAAGTTAGATGAACAAGAAACAGCAGGTTCTAATTTAGGTCTGCACCCGTATTTATTTGAGTCTTACCTTTTCAGGAAGCGAGGGAGCTCCGAGGGGGGGCAGCTTTGTTTATTCCATTCTTGACGAAGGTTTACATCTTTTGGGAAAGTGAAAAGGCTCACTTGTTCACTGATGATATTAGAACACCCAAATGCGACACAACGTAACGGCATTTTTCAAGTTATACAAAAAAAAAGGCGATCTGGCAGAGAATGAATATGCGTTTTCATGGCAGACGCAAACTGAGCTTCCTACTCCTACGTCACAGATGTTGCATTCGCGTGTAGTTGGATGTCCCATGAAGAAACACGGTTTTTAATTTTAAACTAACTTTGAAAGGAATTTTCATTAAAGGTGCTATGTGTAACTTTCTGTAGAGTGCAGAACTTAGAAATATTTTCAACAGGCAAAGTATTCTATATGGCTCTGAGGGGGAGGTTCTGCTGAAATTCAAATTCAAGCTCTGTTTTTATTGGCTGATTCAAATTCAAGCTCTGTTTTTATTGGCTGGTTACAAACTCTGTTTTTATTGGCTGGTTAAGGATGGGTCACTCTGTGTTTTTAGTGTTTTTATAAATGCTGATAGAGAAGCAAGGGGACTATAGTTTTTTTCAGAGATTACTTTGTCTAACATCAGTAGATAGTGACAGAGTGAAGAAATATGTTAAAAATATATTGTTAGAAAAGTTACAGACTGCATTACAAAGTTACATAGTGCAGCTTTAATATATCATTATTTTGTTTGCTAAAACTAACATAGTTAAATGATACAAGATATACTGTATATCTTGTCCCATTTTATGCAAAGTTCAAATATAATGTCACACACACTTTAATGCAGTTGTTTATTGCAGGACTAAGTTGGTTGCTGAGTTTGTAACACCATTTTCTTCTCTCGTTTTTACACAACACAGTTAACTTTAGAAATGTTATGCAGTATTTTGTACATTTAAACTCTAGAGGACGTCTGTAAAGTTTGCTCTAACAAATATAAATTCTGATTATTTTTTACAGTTCAGGCAAAATGAACAGGAAAAAAAATCAGTAATTTGTGTTGCCAATTTGTGCCCTCCAAACAGCATCAGTTCTTCCAGTTGTGTGCACTAGTTCACAGTTGATGAAGGGAGTTTGCACGTGTTATTCTAAACGTCTTGAAGCGCTAACCCCAGACCAGTGAATGTGGTCTGACTCAGGTCTTTGAGTAATTTCAGACACAGTAATGTCATTTAGTGCATTTCTTAGTTTATACATATCTTAAATCCTTAGTACAGTTTATTTGGCAATTTATATTTTTGCTATTGTTGGATGTAACTGGGACGCTGTGTACACAATTTCATTCCACTTCATGTACCACATGTGATGCGAATGACAATAAACTTAACTTGAACTTGTAATGGTCAGAGCTCACTGTGAATCAAAACAACACTCCCAGCAGGACTCCCCAGCACAGTCATTGGATGGCTCTCCCACCCTTCAGTGAACTTCTGCTTCAGTCAGATGTTTCACTTATCAGTCCAGAGTATCTGACAACTTTCTGCACCTTGTTTTATATCGTTTTTTTGTTTTGTTTGCTGTTGTCTTTTTGTTTTGTTTTCATGTCGGTCAGACTTCTTCAGACAGTGTTGGATGTACCTGCATGCATCTTACAGGTTTTACCATTTTTGATTTGTACAGTTTCTGATTTAGAAAAGAAGCATCGAGTCTTTTTCCTGCAGCACTGTTTTTTTTCCGCTGACTGCAGTCTGCAGTCCTCATTGTTGCCTGTTTCTTTTTACGTTTTCTAAAGAGCTTGAGGGAACGTGTTCTAACCCCAGTGTGTGTTGAAATCTTTGCCATGAAGTAACCTTGATGATGTAGATTTACCTTGGGTTTTGTTGTTCTGCTCAGTTTATCTCGATGTTTGACCTGAGGCATGAAATTTTCTTCTGCAACCTGACCATAGTGCTGAAGTCTGTTCCTCACTCAGATTTACATTTTCTTCACAACCCTCTGTCATTACTAGTTTTGTTCTAACCTGAGAGGAAAATATGCAGGTTTTGTATTGGCCGTTTGCTCTTCTACCCACTTCCTTCCACTTTCACACCTTTTGAAAAGCCCCTTCAGTTATAGCCCACCTTACGGTGGCTGACGGGTGCAACACAACAGCAAACAGTGAAAACAGCTGCAAACAGTGAAAACGGCAGCACACAGTGAAGAAGACACCAGCAAACTTGCTCCACAAAACAGAAGTGCTCCAGACCACTAAGGGCAGTCAAATAAAGAACAAATCATAAAAGAAACTTGGAGGAAGAAAGGTATATTGTGATATTTGCAGTTGGCAAACGTCTTTCTTCCTCCAAGTTTCTTTTATGATTTGTTCTTTGTTCAACTACCCCTAGTGGTCTGGATCACTTCCGTTTTTTGGAGCAAGTTTGCTGGTGTCTTCACTGTGTGCAACGTTTGCATTTGTTTGTGTTTACATTGAAATCCCTTCAACATGTATTTTGTGTTTTCATGTTTTTTTGTGTTTGCATGTTTTTTTGTGTTTGCATGTTTTTTGTGTTTGCGTTTGTTTTTTGTGCTTCCATGTGTTTTTGTTAGCATTTAATTTTTTTGTGTCTGCATTTGATTTTTTGTGTTTGCATTTAATTTTTGTGTTTGCATGTGTTTTGTGTTAGCATGTGTTTTTGTGTTTGCATGTGTTTTTATGTGTGTTTGCATTTGGTCTTTTGTGTTTGTATTTGATTTTTTTGTGTTTGCATGGGTTTTTGTGTTTGCATGTGTTTTTATGTGTGTTTGCATTTTTTTTTTTGTGTTTGCATTTGATTTTTTTTGTGTTTGCATGTGGGGTTTGTGTTTTCATTTGATTGTTTTCAGCAAAGGTGGGCACCAGACCGCTAGGGAACGCTAATGCGCTAATCCGCTTATAGCGGACCTAAACAATTTGTCAGCGTTACAGCGGATTAACTAACTTTTATAATTCATACGCGGATTTGCGCTATTTTTATTTAAAATGCAGTACCGCTAATAACTAATTATCTATCAGTAAAAACGAAAAAACTTATTTACGGGCTCTCGCTGGCTCTCGTAGCTGCTTGTTTACCTTTTCCCCCTTGGTGAGGGAGCAGAGAGGAGGGAGGGGGAGCAGAGGGGAGAACAGACGCGGATCTACCATGTAGGCAAATGATGCCGTTGCCTAGGGCTCCCAATCAGCAGGGGCCCCGCCGCGCCCCGGCCAGTCACCTACATCCCTAACATTGCTCATGCTTGTTAATGTACATTTAACATAAAAATAATTATAGTTACAATGAAAACAATCATTAAAAACGCAATACAAAAACCGGTCGATTTCTGTATCCCCCTACTAAAAATGGATTATTCCATCTTGACATCTTCCGGGTCAGAGGTGAACTCGGGGGCTCCGCCATTATTGAACTGCTAACGTTGTGGCTAGCTGCTTGTGCTTGGCGTTTTCATAAATCATGAGAGAACCCCGTTGTATCAAGCTAAATTAACGCGGCCGGAGGATTGTATTCGGTGTTTTGTGTCAACCACTCGACGGTGAGTCGTTCGTTTTATGTAATTGGGTTCCTTTTATGAAATGGAAATGCGGTATCGACACGCCCGTGTAGTTGAGATTTAAAAGTGGTCTTGGTGATTAAAAGATCATTCTCTTTTTGTTAA
>JBBPBX010028023.1:5836-36868 GCA_038048925.1 Garcialebias charrua
CCAATGTGAGAGGCGCTGTTTTGACAGGGCTCTACCTGCAGCAGGATTAGCAAAGCAAACAAACAACTGGTTTGTTTTACGCCAACTGTTAGTTCTCTCCATGTAGGCACTCAGGGTCCTAACAGGGCAAAGCGCGTTCAACCACCTCTGTTCTACAGTCAGGAGCGGGGGAGGAGGAAAAGTTGACAGTTCAAAGTCCAGACTTCTGTGATTTAGAGTCGGGACTTTTGGCACGTATGCAAAGTTTGGGCGTAGGGTGACCTTTGACCCGTCTGGGGCAAATCTGGTACACATCGGATGCACCGATAAAGCGTGAAGGTCCTCCACATGCTTTGCTGAGCACAAAGCTAGGAGCAACGCAGTCTTATAAGATAGCAAGTCTATCTTAATACTGCCAATACATACACAGATGACAAATGTGACAAATTATTATTATTAATAGGCTCAAAAGGTGGGTCACACAGTGCACCAGCACAAGAGGGAGGTCCCACTGAGGGGCCAAAACATTGCTCGGGGGCCTTTTCCTTAGCACGCCCTTCATGAACCGTATCATGAGAGGGTGGGCACCAGGCGATCTACCTCCCCATTCTTTATGGCATGCCAAGATGGCAGATAGGAAGATCTTAATGGTGGAGAAAGAGCTACCCTTATCCAGCAGGTCCTACAGGAAGGTGAGGAGCTGGACCAAGTCACAGGAATATGAGATAATATTCCTCTCTAGACACCAGACCTCAAAAACACGCCACTTGCGAGTGTAAAGGGTCTGAGTAGACTGTGCTCTCGCTCCCTGTATTGTGTTTACCACATTACTAGGCAGGCCGAAGCCATTAGCCGGTCCCTTTCAGTGGCCAGGCCCAGCGTTGCCACAGCTCTGGGCGCTGGTGCAGGATCTGCCCATGGGCCTGGGTCAGCAGGTCCCTATGAGGGGGCAGCTGCCATGGTGTCCCCGCCAGGAATGAGATCACCTCTGGGAACCATGCTTTCTGAGGCCACCTGGGGGCTTTCAGTATTAGAGAGAGAGAGACCCCCTGCGTACACGTTCTAACGTCGCCTGAATCGGGAGACAGGTAGAAATGCGTAATACAGCCTCCCCGCTGGCCAGTTGTATGTCAGGGCATCAGTCCCCAATGGTGCGTCTGCCTCCCTTATCGAATGATACAGGGAGCAGTGCATATTGTTGCTGCAAGCGAACAGATCTACGTCTGCCCTCCCGTATCGTGCCCAGATCTGGTCCACGATGTATGGGTTCAGTTGCCATTCCGAGGGGAGGAAGGGTCCCCTTGAGAGGGCATCTGCCCTATGATTCAGCTCGCCCGGGACGTGGGTTGCCCTCAGCGACAAGATTCATGAGCTGTACCATGTGAACAGTTTCTGCGTCAACCGGAGGATGGGTTGGGACCTTGTCCCGCCTTCTCTGTTGATATAAGTGGCCGTGATCCTGTTGTCTGATCTTATCAAGACATGTTGTGCAACTAGCCCCTTCTTGTAAAAGTGTTTCAGAGATAAAAACACTGCTCTGAGTTCTAGGAAGTTTATGTGGAGCCTGGCCTCCTGCTGGTTCCAGACCCCGCAGGTGTGCTGGTTCCTGCAGAGCCCCATTCTGTTTTTGATGCGTCTGTTGTGACCAGGACTCGGGACAAAACCCTTCCCAGCGTGACTCATTTGCTGAACACTATGGGGTCCTTCCATGGCTTTAGAGCCTTTATGCACTCCAGGCTGATTAACATCCCCCTCGTTCGCTAAGGGAGGGGCGAGCTACAATTGTTTGTTGATCCAAATCTGTAGAGGACGCATATTTAATAATGCCAGAGGTACACAGACAATAGTTGCCGCCAACATGCCCAGGAGACGTTGGTACAGCTTGAGAGACACTGTCTGGCCTAGCTGAAAACGTGTTAGGCAGAGGTGGAAGGATGAAACCCATGCCTCTGAAAGCCTTGCCCTGTACAGTATGGAGTTCAGCGGTACTCCCAGAAATACGGTAATCTGAGATGGAGTCAAATTGCTCTTGTCCAGGTTTATAACGAAACAGAGAGCTCTCAGGTGAGACATCACCCTTTCTGCATGCAGCTTTGCCTGGACTCAGCTATGTCCAAGAATCAGTAAGTCATCCAAATAATTGAGGACTCTGACCCCTTGACCCCTCATAGGGGTCAAGGCTACATCCAAGCATTTTGTGAATGTCCGTGGGATGGTTTTTAGGCCAAAAGGCATTGCCAGAAACTCGAACGCGGTGCCCTAGAAGGCAAAGCTGAGGTATTTTCTGTGGTAAGTCAGGATGCTGATGTGGAAGAAGGCATTCTTCATATCCACAGTGCAAAAGCAATCTCTCAGGCGTACCGAATAGAGAACTTGTCTGAGCATTAACATCCTGAATTTGTATGTGCGTATTCTTTTGTTCAGACCCTCGAGGTCCAAGATAGGCCTCAGGCCCTGTTCTCGTTTTGGGACCAGGAAGAACATGCTGTAATGACCCTTTTTTACATCGTGGACAGGGACCACTCTGATCACCCCTTTCTACATCATGGTGGAGATCTCGTCTCCTAAAACATGAGCACGGGCTGGACTGATGGAAGATGACAGCACCCCCGAGAAGGGAGGTGGACGCTTGAAGAACTGCAGTCCGAGATCCAGGGTGACAGTGGACATGACCCACGTGCCCAGTTTGCCTGCACTCCAGGCTCCAGCGTGTGCGCTCAGTCTGGAGGGCATGTGTATTCTGTGATGTTTGTGTGTCAAGGGGAAAGGAGGGGGGAAGGTGGCCCCCTCCCGTTCGCCCTTCAGCGGGATTGCCTGTCTCTCTGCCGTAGCCAGAGTGTCTGTCTGTCGTAGACAGACCTCTGGCTTCCTGCTGGGGCTCATTGTCTGCCCTGACTGTTCGTGTCTCATTAGGGTCGGAGTGGCCGTGTGTGAGTGCTGTTCCCCCCCTCCCTTATTGACACGCTTTGCATAAAAAAGGTACTGTGATGTTTTTGTTTTTTTGAGTTGACACACAGGACACTATGTGTTTTCTGAGACTTTATTGCCATGCTTAAAGAACAATTTGTCTTTTTTACACAAACATTTGAGTGATTTTTTGTGCACACATGATTTACACCAGAAAAACATGTTTTTTTTAACACAAAGTCTGGCATTAAAAGTTTGGTCTTTTTGTCCTCGTGGGTAGGAGCACCTGAATAATAGCGAAGCGGTCCTGCATCAGACCGACTTCTGCTTTCGGTCCCGGTTCGCTGAGGTGGGCCTCGGTGGATCCACCTGGCGCAGAACAAATATGTTCCTTGCTCAGACATGACCAGACTTGGACGTCTCTGCGCTGGACTTCGGCCGCTACTCCCCCTCGAGTGCCGGCCTTTTCTGTGGGGGACGGCGTGTGGCCGAGTGATGTCGAGGTTACACGCCCCTGTGTCCACTAGCATCTCTGGGTTGCACGAAAAGCTTTCTGGGCATCCCTTCACGCAAGGCCTCCTCCTGTTTTCTTCTATGTTCCAACCTGCTCTGAATTCTCTCAAGATCATAGCTGAAAAGCCTCATGGGCTCGATGGGGTGATGAAGGAACAGGTTTTGCTGGCCCTCCGGCAGGTCCGTCAGCGTTAGCCACAAATGGCGCTGAGTGATGACAATCTCAGCCATACTCCTCCCCTGAGCGATGGCAGGTGTCCCCATAATGCAGAGGACAAAGTCTGTTGCCTTGCGGGCCTTATCCAGAACCTTGGTCGCCTTCTTTTTGTTGGAGGTCTGTTGGAGCTCCTGAAGCTTTTCCGCCAAGTAGGCTTACATCATTGCTGAAGCGTTCATGGCGCAGACTGCGAGGCCTTGTGCGCGGTAGCACTTCTCAAGCTGCGAGGCTGATATGCGGTAGGCCTTGCAAGGCAGTGTTGGTCTGGAGCCCAAAGTCTTGGGGGCTAAATGTGCTGCCAACGTGTCCTCCATCTGGGGGATGTTGGCCATGCCCGCCACCTCCATGCCGGCAACGTCCAGGAATTGGGAGGGAGAAAAAGTCATTGGCCCCCTCCCTGGGTTGCCACCTTACCGTGGTGGAAGGGTTTGAGTGTCCCAAAGACCCTAGGAGCTATGCTGTCAGGGACGTCATGCCCCTAGTAGGGTCACCCAAGGCAGACAGGACCTAGGTGAGGGACCAGACAAAGTGCAACCCAAACACCCCTTATGATGAGTAACAGTAATGGAATCAATGTTCCCTCGCCCAGACGCGGGTCACCGGGGCCCCACTCTGGAGCCAGGCCCGGAGATGGGGCACGTTGGCGAGCGCCTGGTGGCCGGGCTTTTACCCATGGAGCTCGGCCGGGCACAGCCCAAAGAGGAGACGTGGGTCCCCCTTCCCATGGGCTCACCACCTATGGGAGGGGCCAAAGGGGTCGGGTGCAATGTGGGATGGGTGGTGGCCGAGGGCGGGGACCCTGGCGGTCTGATCCTCGGCTACAGAAGCTGGCCATTGGGACATGGAATGTCACCTCTCTGGTGGGGAAGGAGCCTGAGCTAGTGTGTGAGGTTGAGAGGTTCCGGCTAGAAATAGTCGGACTCACCTCAACACATGGCTCTGGCTCTGGAACCAGTTTCCTTGAGAGGGGTTGGACACTCTTCCACTCTGGAGTTGCCCCTGGTGAGAGGCGCCGAGCAGGAGTGGGCATACTTGTTGCCCCCCATCTTGGTGCCTGTACGTTGGGGTTCACCCCGGTGAACGAGAGGGTAGCCTCCCTTCGCCTACGTGTGGGGGGACGGGCTCTGACTGTTGTTTGTGCCTATGCGCCAAACGGCAGCGCAGATTACCCACCCTTTTTGGAGTCCTTGGAGGGGGTATTGGAGAGTGCGCCTCCTGGGGACTCCCTTGTTCTGCTGGGGGACTTCAACGCTCACGTGGGCAATGACAGTGAGACCTGGAGGGGTGTGGTTGGGAGGAACGGCCCCCCTGATCTGAACCCGAGTGGTGTTCTGTTGTTGGACTTCTGTGCTCGTCATGGATTGTCCATAACGAACACCATGTTCAGGCATAAGGGTGTCCATATGTGCTCTTGGCACCAGGACACCCTAGGTCGCAGTTCGATGATCGACTTTGTTGTCGTCTCATCTGATCTGCGGCCGCATGTCCTGGACACTCGGGTGAAGAGAGGGGCGGAGCTGTCAACTGACCACTACCTGGTGGTGAGTTGGCTCCGATGGTGGGGGAGGATGCCGGTCAGACCTGGCAGACCCAAACGTATTGTGAGGGTCTGCTGGGAACGTCTGGCAGAGTCTCCCGTAAGACGGAGCTTTAACTCCCACCTCCGGGAGAGCTTTGAACACGTTCCGAGGGAGGCGGGGGACATTGAGTCCGAGTGGGCCATGTTCCGCGCCTCTATTGTCGAGGCAGCTTATCAGAGTTGTGGCCGCAAGGTTGTTGGTGCCTGTCGTGGTGGCAACCCTCGAACCCGGTGGTGGACACCGGCGGTGAGGGATGCTGTCAAGCTGAAGAAGGAGTCCTATTGGGCCTTTTTGGCCTGTGGGACCCCGGAAGCAGCAGATAGGTACCGGCAGTCCAAGCGGCATGCGGCTCGGGTGGTTGCTGAGGCAAAAACTCGGGCGTGGGAGGAGTTCGGAGAGGCCATGGAGAATGACTTCCGTACGGCTTCGAGGCGATTCTGGTCCACCATCCGGCGTCTCAGGGGGGGAAAGCGGTACGCGACCAACACCATTTATGGTGGGGATGGCGTGCTGTTGACCTCAACTCGGGATGTTGTGAGTCGGTGGGCGGAATACTTCGAAGACCTCCTCAATCCTACTGGCACGTCTTCCACTGAGGAAGCGGAGCCTGGGGACTTTGGGTCGGGCTCTCCAATCTCTGGTGCTGAGGTCACCGAGGTGGTTAAAAAGCTCCGCGGTGGCAGGGCTCCAGGGGTGGATGAGATTCGCCCTGAGTTCCTTAGGGCTCTGGATGTTGTGGGGTTGTGTTGGCTTACGCGACTCTGCAATATCGCGTGGACATCGGGGGCAGTTCCCTTGGATTGGCAGACTGGGGTGGTGGTTCCCCTATTCAAAAAGGGGGACCGTAGGGTGTGTTCCAACTATAGGGGGATCACACTCTTAAGCCTCCCTGGTAAGGTCTATTCAGGGGTTCTGGAGAGGAGGGTCCGTCGGATAGTCGAACCTCGGATTCAGGAGGAGCAGTGTGGTTTTCGTCCTGGTCGTGGAACACTGGACCAGCTCTACACCCTCAGCAGGGTCCTGGAGGGTGCGTGGGAGTTTGCCCAACCAGTTTACATGTGCTTTGTGGACTTGGAGAAGGCATTCGACCGCGTCCCTCGGGGGGTTCTGTGGGGGGTACTCCGGGAGTATGGGGTACCAGGCCCATTGATATGGGCTGTTAGGTCCCTGTACGACCGGTGTCAGAGCTTGGTCCGCATTGCCGGCAGTAAGTCAGGCTCGTTTCCAGTGAGAGTTGGACTCCGCCAAGGTTGCCCTTTGTCACCGATTCTGTTCATAACTTTTATGGACAGAATTTCTAGGCGCAGCCAAGGTGTTGAGAGGATCCGTTTTGGTGGCCTTAGAATCGCTTCTCTGTTTTTTGCAGATGATGTGGTCCTATTGGCTTCATCAGATCGTGATCTACAACTTTCACTGGAGCGGTTTGCAGCCGAGTGTGATGCGGCCGGGATGAGGATCAGTTCCTCCAAATCCGAGGCCATGGTCTTGAGCCGGAAAAGGGTAGCATGCCCTCTCCGGGTCGGGGAGGAGGTCCTGCCCCAAGTGGAGGAGTTTAAGTATCTCGGGATCTTGTTCACGAATGAGGGAAAACTGGAGCGTGAGATCGATAGGCGGATAGGTGCAGCGTCCGCAGTGAAGCGGGCGCTGTACCGGTCTGTCGTGGTGAAGAGAGAGCTGAGTCAAAAGGCAAAGCTCTCAATTTACCGATCGATCTACGTTCCCACCCTCATCTATGGTCATGAGCTTTGGGTTATGACCGAAAGAACAAGATCTCGGATACAAGCGGCTGAAATGAGTTTTCTCCGCAGGGTGTCTGGACTCTCCCTTAGAGATAGGGTGAGAAGCTCAGTCATCCGGGAGGGACTCGGAGTAGAGCCGCTGCTTCTCCACATCGAGAGGAGCCAGTTGAGGTGGCTCGGGCATCTGGTTAGGATGCCTCCTGGACGCCTCCCTGGTGAGGTGTTCCGGGCATGTCCCACCGGGAGGAGACCCAGAGGAAGACCCAGGACACGCTGGAGGGACTATGTTTCTCGGCTGGCCTGGGAACGCCTTGGGATTCCCCCAGAGGAGCTGCTCCAAGTGGCTGGGGAGAGGGAAGTCTGGGCCTCCCTACTTAGGCTGCTACCCCCGCGACCCGACCCCGGATAAGAGGAAGAAGATGGATGGATGGAATCTTAAAAATAGATCCAGTCGCTCCTCTAAATTCGAGTTATTGCAAATGGTGGATCGGGTTTTTCTGAAAGTTTTTCAAACAATCAGTGACTCCGCCCCCTGACCAATCAGTGACTCCACCCCTGACCAATCAGTGACTCCGCTCCCTGACCAATCAGTGGCCGACAGTGTTCTGACGTGACATTATAAGAGCAGCTCAGTACGGTTGGAACCCCAGAGAAATGGGTCCTGAAAAAAGGGTTGGTTCCACGAATAACTGCAAGTGGAAAAGCCTTGGAACCGTGCCGAGCCATGCTGTAGAGTGCTAGTGGAAAAGGGCCATGAGTGTTTCAGAAGATCGAGAAACTGAATCTGAGGATGAAATCCTATGAGCTGTGATGAGGTTCTCTGCTGGTTCTTCATCCTCCAGGTGGTGGTCCAGGACTCCCAACTGTCTCATCTGACCCGGGACCGAGTCAAGATCCCTCACACCCGCCGGCTGCCGACCCGAGGACACCTGCTGGCTGTGGTTGGTATAAGACAAGACAAGACAGAACTTTACTGATCCTGCAGGAGATTGTTGTGTCAGAGTTTATGTCCAAAGAAACAAAGAATCACACAAAATATAAAAATACCAACATTAAGATCTAATCAGGTGCAGACAGAAACATGGAAGAGTTTATTCGCAGTTTATTGCAGGATTAATTGTATTGTGCAGAAAGGGGGAGGAGTTTAACAGTGTGAAGGACTTCCTGTGTTACATCTGCAACATGGTCCTGCAGATGTTAAAGGACCCGAGTCTCCTCAGAAGAAAAAGGCGACTCTGCTCTTTCTTGTAGAGTTGGTGTCAGCTGTCCAGGTGGACCTCCAGGTTCTTGTATCAGTCCACAGTGTCCACCTTGATGACGACGGGACTGGTCTTCTTCTTGTGGTCCACCTGCAGCTGGTTCTGTTCTACACACACACACACACACACACACACACACACACACACACACACACACACACACACACACACACACACACGCGCACACACACACACACACACAGCCATCAACGAGCCAAAACATTACGACCATCTAATGAGCCACAGGTCCAAAGCCTCCGGGATCTCAGCAGCACCTCCTTAAAGTCCTGCAGGTTCTGCACTTGTGGTTCTGGTCAGTTCAGATGTTTGTTGGTACCGCTGGTTCTGACCCACCTCCTGTGTCCCTCAGGCCTCCACCTGCTCTTCCGATGGGACACTGACTGTGGACCTGATCCAGGAGGACGGCCTCGACGACGGCTTCAGGGAAGACTCAGAACATTCAAAGTCCGGACCCGCTCCAGACGGTCCCAGGTCCAGAACTGATGGTGCCGCCCGCGCCGCTGAGCCTTCTGGGAAATCTCAGAGCCTCCCCCAGGAGACGGTGGTGTGGGAGAAGCCAAGCCCGGCCCGAACGCCCCAACCGGATCAACTCGTCATCACGGCGGAGAAGAACCGCTGCTCCTCCATGGACCAGGTTCTGGCCCACTCAGAGTCCAGATCCACCAGAACCAGCACACCGGTGACCTCACGACCTTCGGCCTCGACGCCGAACCACCCAGCGGCGCCGGTCCACCAGCTGCAGGAACTCATCAGCCAGAAACTGGAGCGAACGGAGCAGCTGCTGCGGGAGGTCCGGGTCGACACAGAACCGGGCCAACAGTCGCCTGAAGGCCCACGGGTCGAGGCCCAGAGACTCCTGAAGGAGGCGGCAGCCGCTTGGAACCAGGCCCGGGAGGTTCTGGAGGAGGTGAAGGAGCTGAAGGTGCTGTATGAACAACTGGACTCCACCTGCTCAGTTTCCTCCTCCAGCAGCACCAAACTGGACCAGAACCAAAAGAGCCTGATGTAGGCTCAAAGATGTGACCCAACTGGACTGGTCCAGAACCCACACCTGATTCTGGGCTTCAGATGGACCCTGAACGCATCACAGAAACCCAACTCCACAACCCGGAAAAACCCAACGGGCCTGAAAGGCTCACATGGCCGGTTCTGAACAGAGGCGTGTTTAAATCAGCTTCAGAACCCGTCAGGTCCAACCATCAGAAGGTTCTGGTGAAACCAAGGAGAAGAGCTGAGCAGAACCAAAACCAGAACCGTCAGACAGGAAGCTGCTGGTTCTGACTGAACGGGCCAACAGTCTGAGGGTTCTGGTCAGTGGTTGTTCGGACCCTTGATCTGGTTCTGTTTCACGGGCCAGGACTCTGAAAAACCAGCCGATGGAGTCCCAGTTCTGACCCACAGCCTGTTTACCAGACCGGTTCTGGACATTTTGGGTCGGTTTCAGGCTTTACTCAGCAGGAGTTGCAACCGGGCCTGTTTGGGTCAGAACTTCCCAGTTTTCTGGTTTTTCACTGTTGACCATAGGTACAAATTCAGTTCTGTTTGGTCCGGTTCTGTTTGTGGGTACGATGTTGGACCTTCAACACGTCTGAACGAGCTGGTTCTGTGCACCTGCTTCTGATCCAGTTCAGAACTGAGTTTCTGTGATCCTAAACAGAACCAGAACCTGTTCATTTTTTAAACAGGTTTTTGTACATTTCTTTAAAAAACCAAACTGTTCTCAACTGGCAGGTTCTGGACGGTCATAACTCAGAGTCCAGGTTCTGGACGGTCATAACTCAGAGTCCAGGTTCTGGACGGTCATAACTCAGAGTCCAGGTTCTGGACGGTCATAACTCAGAGTCCAGGTTCTGGACGGTCATAACTCAGAGTCCAGGTTCTGGACGGTCATAACTCAGAGTCCAGGTTCTGGACGGTCATAACTCAGAGTCCAGGTTCTGGACGGTCATAACTCAGAGTCCAGGTTCTGGACAGACTGATGATCTGGCGCCGGCAGCGGTCAGAACCTTCATTTCCTTGTCTTTCTGCTTCCTGTTAGCATTTAACTGTTTGCTGTTGTAGTCCTAAAGCTACAGGGCATGATGGGAGATGTAGTGTGGAGCCTAAAATAAAAACTACAAACAGACCCTGGACTCTTCTGTCTCATTCAGATGAACATGACACCAACAACAGATTGTGAAGTGGATTAGATTTGTTCTCAAGTTGATTCTCCATAAAGCTAGAACTTTATATTATTAATCTTTAAAGGTGCAGTTTCTGTAGAGCGCATAACTTAGAAAAATTTTCAACAGGCAAAGCATTCTGGTCCCTCCCCCTCAGAGCCATATATGGCTTTGCTCCCCCTTGCTCTGCTGAAATTCAAATTCAAACTCTGTTTTTATTGGCTGGTTAACGGCGGGTCACTGTGGCTTGTTAGAAATGCTTTTAGTAACACCTGGAGAAGCAAGGGGACTATAGTTTTTTCAGAGATTACTTGTCTAACATCAGTCTGTCAGGAGATAGTGACAGAGTGAAAAAATATGTTAAAGGGGACCACACATGGAAAATTCACTTTTTAATGTTTTTTTTACTCAACTTTGGGTATGTACTTCATAAAAAAATAGTCCTAAGGCCAAAGAAATGCACCCAGTGGTTTATTTACTCTAAGTAGATTTATTTGTCTGTGATAAAAACGGTTCGTTTCTCACTTCCTGCGGTTTGTGACGTCACAAACCGCAGCCACAACCCACCCCAACCTGAGTCCAGCCCCTCACCTAGCAACCCCTGGTTAGGCTCAACCCACTTCTGTATTAAACACATGACTGTTGTTTTTCATGATTTCATCTCATCTTTTGTTTATATGTTCTTAATTTCATGTGTACAGCACTTTGTTGCAGCTGTGTTTTTTAAATGGCTTTATAAATAAAGTATAATTGTTATTTTTATGTTTTAGTTCAATTTTTAGTGTATTTGCGATCGCTCCCAACGCGCAGCCGGCAAAAATTAAACGAGCGGACCCCCGGCGTAGGGAGCGGCAACGGGACCCTCTTCTGGCGCGATGGAGCGGAGCTTCAACTGTACAGCCTCGCTGCAGCCTCGCAGCAGCCTCGCAGCAGCGAGGACCTTCTCCTTACGGATTAATTTACGGGAGACACTTGGTGAACTTTGTGTTGTCTTGACTGGAACAGCGATAACTCCCAAAATCTCCGCGTGCAACGAGCGGAGCTGGCGAACACCGGAAGAGGAACAAGCTAACATTAGCATCGGATTCGGGTGGTCTCATGCTAAAAGGAGCAGCAAATTGCGGCGCGCTCAGACGGGTTTCGGTAAGTTATCTTAAGCTAGCACTAACAGTAAGTCAAATGAGTAATAAAAAAAGAGCTAATTTTAAAACAACAACACATTACAGATACTGGCTGTTACAGAGGGCGTAAACAGATCGTTGAAGGGCGTGGACTTCAGAACTTGTATCAGAAACCGGTCGTTCAAAACGAAAGTTAAAAATGGCAGAATTAAAAAGGGTATAATTAATTATCTAAGAATTATTTTGTGTATTAAAATGAATTAATATTGTCAAGATAGCACACAGACATAACATAAAAATTTTAAAGACCTATATGTGGTCCCCTTTAAAAATATATTTTTAGAAAACTTACAGACTGCACTACAGAAACTGCAGACTGCACCTTTAATTGATGAGAATAAAAATAACCCAGGTTCATTTTCAGTACCATAAGTATTGTAATGAGGAATCATATCTCTGTTGATTCATGTATCTGCAACTATAAGCAGTGATGACTTCATGAGATTCTTCATTAATAAAATAATTTCAATTAAGAGAAAAATTCAAACCAACATTCCTAGTATCACCTCTGGTTCTGTGTCAGATGAGACAATTTAAAAAATGTCACTAGAACCTGATTTGGACTGTTTTTGTCATGCTGAACTCCGACTTGTCAGAAATAACATCTTCATCCAAACCATCCACATGTCTGATAGATTCCATCCCAACCAGACTCTTTAGAGATGTATTTCCATTCATTAATAACCACGTCTTGATCTGATTAATTTGTCTTTAATGAATGGTTATGTACCACAGGTTGCTGTAATTCAACCTTTACTTAAAAAGTCTGACCTTGATTTTGAATCCAATCAGCTACTTAGACTACAAGCATGTTTTAAAGACATAAAAACCTGGATGACCCTTAATTTTCTGCTTCTGAACACAGACAAGACTGAGGTTTTAGTTTTTGAACCTGAGCATCTTGGTAACACATTTTTCAGTCTTCCTCCTTGGATGACATTAATCTGCCTCCAGCTCTAATGTTAAAAATCTTGGTGTTATTTTTGATCAGGACATGTCTTTTATCCCCCACATTAAAAATGTTACTAGAACCTCCTTCTTCCACCTGCGTAATATCACTAAAATTAGAAACATCTAAAAATGATGCAGAAAAACTGAAAGTTCTGCACCATAACTCATGTTCCCTGAAGGAAGGGAACGAGGTGCAACATATCACTATGGGAAATTGCACCCGCGCAGTTTACTTGAAGGAATACAATCACGCCTTTACGGCAGGGGCGTCAGCGTCGCGCCAGAGGCCACGCCCTCTGGGTACTTAAGCCGCCGACGCCCATCCATCAATCTCCAAGATGCGCTTCACCGAGCTTTCAGCATTGAAAGGGCCAGGTATGTTGCACCTCGTTCCCTTCCTTCAGGGAACATGAGTTATGGTGCATAACTTTCAGTTCCCTTATCAGTCTTGTCACTCGGTGCAACATATCACTATGGGAACGTAATTCATTCACGCCCTTGAAATGCTCAGTAAAATGCATCCTAGTGTGAACGTCCGCCTTTATCCAATAGGCATCTTAAGGTCGCTTTCTACTGTGTGTTAGAAAGGACAGCCTGAGTGACATCACACGCAGTAACATCCAAACTGTAATGCTTTGCAAAAGTAATTAATGAGCTCCAGTTCGCAGCAGCACAGATGTCTGCAACTGGTACACCCTTGAACAGTGACCATGAGGTGGCCAAGCCCCGAGTAGAGTGAGCGTGCACTCCAGAGGGCACCTGTTGACCTTTGCTACTGTACGCCCTTTTAATGGCCTCAGTCACCCAGTGTGAGAGGCGCTGTTTTGATAGGGCCTTTCCGGTAGCAGGTGCTGCAAAGCACACAAACAATTGATTTGTTTTTCTCAATTCGGCTGTTCTCTGCATGTAAGTGCTTAAAGCTCTCACGGGGCAGAGAGCCTTCAGCTTTTCCTGTTACTGAGTGAGGATAGGAGCAGGTGGAAAAGAAGAGAGTTCAAAGTCCAGACTTCTGGGGTTTAAAGTCAAAACTTTGGGATTACAGTATATGCAGGATTAGGCCTTAGGGTGACCTTTGACCCGTCAGGGGCGAACCTGGTGCACATTGAATGTACGGACAAAGTGTGGAGGTCACCCACACATTTTGCCGAGCAAAGAGCCAGGAGAAGAGCGGTCTTGTAAGATAATAAGTCTATCAGTGGTTCGAATAGGGAATCAGAGAGCCCCCAAGACCATGCTAAGATCCCATCCAGGGGTCAAAATCCTGCTGGGGGGGCTCCTCCTTAGCACGCCCTTCATAAATCTTATTATGAGCGGATGCGCGCCAGGTGTTCTGCTTCCCCAGCCTTCGTGACAAGCTGAAATTGCAGATCGGAACACCTTAATCGTTGCGAAAGAGCGACCTTTCTCCAGCAAGTCCTGAAGAAAGGTGAGGAGCTGAGCCAGGTCACATGAAAAAGAAATGTCAAGAATATGCCATTTCCGTGCATAGAGAGACTGCGTTGACATAGCACGTGCATTTTGAAGGGTTTTTACTACGTCCTCGGGCAGGCCTGAGGCTATCAGTCTGTTCTTCTCTGCCACCAAGCTAAAATTGGTTGCACTTCTCAGCCTAATTGGCAAAACTGTTCCTTCTGGTGACGTAGACGGTCCCTGGAGAGGAGCAGGTAGTGGAACCAGCTCTCCCTCAGAGACCCTGATTTCAGTGGTCCTTTGAAGGTCAACCAGGTTAGGAAGAGGACCTTCCCACAGACGTACCTCCATACTATTCTGACCAAGAGTGTTTGGAGGCAGAGACAATCTGCTGTCATTATTAGATAAAGGCTGAACAGAGTGGCTGTGTCTCAATTCAGGGGCTGCGTCCTCATGAGTGCGCATTTGTCGGCCGCATACGTCATTGCCCCGCGCGGAGGACTGTCCCAATTCGAAGACTCCTCCTCATGCGGCCGAGGAATGCGGCCTACTTCCTGCCGAAATCGAAGGATGCATTCGTGAATCCTTCAAGACGGAGGCTATCCCAGAATTCATAGCGCCAGCAGAGATTTCGCGGGGGGAGGGGGACTTTCTGCATGTAGGGCTGGGGCTGCTGCGTGTTGAGTCATCAGCTCGTTTTAACAACAACCTCAGCGTGAATATTCATTCAACCTTTATTTAGTCATCTCAATCAACCTCAGCTCGAATATATCTCATTAAAATTTAACTACAGAAACGACAAAAAAAAATGTGTTAGCTGAATATACAGTATTAGTGTTTCTGAGTTTACTGTTTTTGAAGAACTGATTACAAATCAGATTACAGTATTTTACACGTGCGTAGCAAGGATTTTCTGAGGGGCAATCTTTTAAAACCCAGAGTGGACCTGCGAAAGGCAAGTTGTCGAGTAGCTCAACTGGTTAATCAACCTGCGATTGGTGCAGAGATACTTTTCTCGAAGCTGGTTCGAATCTCACTCGGTACGGTTAAAACTTATTTTACGTTTGTCTTTTATTGGATAAAAAAAAAGAAGGAGTTTCACAAACTCCTTCCTTTTAATCTCAGTCCTCATTTTTTATCCAATAAAAGACAAACGTAAAATAAGTTTTAACCGTACCGAGTGAGATTCGAACCAGCTTCGAGAAAAGTATCTCTGCACCAACTCGCAGGTTGATTAACCAGTTGAGCTACTCGACAGATGCTTTTTGTAGGTCCACTCTGGGTTTTAACAGATCGCCCCTTATAAGCTGATTTGTAATCAGTTCTTAACAAACAGTAAACTCAGAAACACTAATATATATACATGTATTCAGCTAACTAATATATTTTAGCGGCGTCCCTTCTCTTTCCACACACACCAAGCGGCACACAAGAACTTCCCACCCACTTCAAGAGAACGCCCCACCCACTTCAAGGCCGGCAAACCTGAAGGCTAGACCGTCCCATTTCAGCAGTTTCGCTCAGCCCACCCGGTCTTGTGAGTGCGTGGCCTACTCGGCCCAGCTAGGCTGGGTCCTCATGAGGATGCAGCCCTTGAATTGAGACGCAGCCAGTGTCTACTTTTCCTCCTTTTGTTAGGGGTCATGGGTCGGGGGGGATGCACGTTTTGTAAACAAGCAGATCTCCTGACTCCAGCCCGTTCCCTGTTTGGGTCAGCACAGTGAGCGCGGTCACATGCTGCAGAATCACTGTTTGAGCATGACGCGTTGCCCATTGAAAACAATGGGACAACTTCAGCATTGGAATGAATGTGTGACACTGGTGTTGGCCTGCGGGCTTCTGTCACGCCCCCCCCGTCCCTTACTGGCGTTTGATGAATGAGTGGCCAGGAAGGTGGGTCGTCAGATTCTGTCGGCGCGCACCCCTGGAGCGCGGACGTGTCATGGGTTTGGTTGATTTGTGTATTCCCGGCTCCGTTGTTTAGAACGGAACGGGGAGTGGAACACGTGACACCGCTCACCTGTCTCTGTGAAGAGTGACGGGCCTGCTCACAGGCGCCTCTGTGCTTGTCAGTTGCAGAAAGAACAGAGGCGCCCTGCTGGGGTTTATCAATCAGGCTAACACCCCGTGAGCGGTGAGGGAGGGGGGGAAGATGGCACCCGCCCTTTATGTCGGCTGGGAGAACAGAGGGGACTGCTCTGCTGATGTTACTGTGTTTGTTGTCTTGGGGTTTTTTTTTTTTTTTTTTTTCATTCATTCATTCAACCTTTATTTATACAGGCTAGCCTCGTTGAGTCACGGGGACTCATTTACAAGAGGGACCTGTCTCACTCACACCAAACAACCATCCACTCTCACACTCACACCTAGGGTCAATTTAGAGTCACCAATCAGCCTAACAAGCATGTTTTTTGGTCTGTGGGAGGAAACCGGAGTACCCGGAGGAAACCCACGCATGCACGGGGAGAACATGCAAACTCCACCCAGAAAGGCCCCGGACCGGGATTTGAACCGGCAACCTTCTCGCTGAGAGGCAGCAGCTCTACCAGTTGTGCCACCGTGCTGCCCTTTTTGAGTCAAGAAAACAGAGTCTGTTTTTTGAACTTTATTCGTGCTTATGTGTAACGACATATTTGGATTTATGTCACTCACAGCAGAAAGAACATGATTTGTGTCTAAAACAGAATCACCAGCTTTTTGTACCGTGCTACAAACAAAGTCTGGACGTGAAAAGATCATTTCCCGTACCGCGTGGGCGGGTGATCATGTAAAGTTATGAAGCGGACCTGGTTCATCAGGCATGCTTCTGTTTGGTGTCCCGGTTTGCCGAGGAGGTTCTGTACCGGTCCGCCTGGCGAGGAACAAATCTGTTCTTACTCCAGGCGTGATCGGTCCGAGGTGGAGCCGGCGGTGGTCTCTGCCGGTGCTCGACCTCGTACGCCGGCCGCTTTTGCGGTGGGGCACGTGTGGCTGAGTGGTGTCGAGGCTGCGGTGCTCTGCTCCCAGCTGATTCCCTGGGGGGGGCGAAGGTTCTCCTGGGGATGCCCACCCGGAGAGCTTCAGCCTGTTTGCGCCTCTGGTCCAGCCTGGTCTGAATTCGATCGAGCGCTTTTCCAAAAAGCCCCGTCGGTTCTATTGAATGGTGGAGAAAAGGAATTTTCTGTCCCTCCGGGAGGTCAGTCAAGGTCATCCACAGATGGCGTATTACGATGACCACTTCAGCCATTCCCCTGCCCTGAGCAACAGCTGCTGTCCCCATCATGCGGAGCACAAAGTCTGTTGCCCTGCGGGCTTCATCCTGCAGCTCGGCGGCAGCTTGTTGTCCGTTGTTACCTGGAGCTCCTGTAGTTTTTCAGCCAGGTAAGCTTGCATCATTGCGGACGTATTCATCGTGCGCGCGCTGCGAGGCCCTGAGCCCTGTAGCACTTCTCGAGCAGAGAAGTCAGAGAGTCTTTATTGTCATTTGCACCGCATGTAGTACATGTGATGAAATGAGGTTATGTAAAAGGGCCTTCTCATACTCCGCTCCTGCTTCCTGGAATATCTTACAAAAAGATCTGAAGCTCTCGACCTTGACTTCTCTAAATGGTTTTAAGAATCTGTTGGAATCCTGGCAAAAACCAATGCAGATTTGTTCCTGTCTTTGATTTTATACGTCTACCTTATGTTTTGCTAGTTTTTTGATACTTTGTTAAAAAAAAAAAAAACTTTCTTTTGTTTTTTTCTCTCTTTTGTTTTCTATTGTTTATTTGTTTGTTTATTGTTTAAGGACATTCTACCACTGCTGTTCATTGTTCTTTAGTTTTAGCAGGTCGCTTTCGTAAATGAGCCCATGAGGTTCAAAAGATTTACCTGACTAAATAAAGGTTGAATGAATATGTACACAGGGTCCTAGTTACATCCAACAAAAAAATGTAAGAGAAAAACAGTAATAACATCTAGGATATGAACTAAGAAAAACATTCAACTAAAAATACACTAAGCCCTAGAGTAATAGAAAAACATTATTACTAACAGCAGCACGAACATGAGTCTTTATGAGCAGATGGTCACAGATGAACACAGCAACAAGAAAACAGATCAGCATCAGCATGATGTGATATTTTGCAGTGATTATTCTTATTATTTATTCATGAGTCTAACAGCCTCAGGGTAGAAGCTGTTCCTCAGTCTAGTGGTTCTACATTTGATGCTCCTCAACCTCCGTCCTGAGGGGAGTGGGGCAAAGAGTGTGTGTGCTGGGTGAGTGGGGTCTTTCATGATGCAGGTGGCTCTTTTCCTGCATCTCGAAGTGTAAATGTCTGTGATGGTGGGGAGACTGACTCCAACAGACCTCTGTGCAGCCTTCACCACTCTCTGCAGAGCTTTTCTTTCTGCAACTGTGCAGCCCCCATGCCACACGTTGATGCTGGAGCACAGGATGCTCTCCACTGCACACCTGTAGAAAGAGGTGAGGACTGGGCTACTCAGACCAGCTCATCTCAGCCGTCTGAGGAAGTAGTCTCTGATGACCTTTCTTGATCAGGCTGGTGGTGTTGTTGGTCCAGCTGAGATTATCATTCAAGTGTACCCCCAAGTACTTGTAGCTGGAGACCACTTCCACCACTGATCCACCTATGTTCAGTGGGGTGTGGGTTGTTTGTTCCTTCTGAAGTCCACAATCATCTCCTTTGTCTTCTTCACATTCATGTGAAGGTTATTCTCTTTGCACCAGCTCTCCAGATGTTCCACCTCCTGCCTGTAGCTGGACTCATCATTGTTTGTGATGCATCCCACCACCGCTGTATCATCTGCAAACTTTACAATATGACAACCTGGATGGGTAGCTGCACAATCATATGTGAGCAGAGTGAACAAAAGGGGGCTCAACACACATCCTTGAGGAGAGCCAGTGCTGAGGGTAATGGTGGAGGAGGAGGAGAAGTTGTGGATCTTCACGGACTGAGGTCTGTTTGTTAAGAAGTCTAGGACCCAGTTACAAATGGAGGGGCTTAGTCCAAGTGTGGATAGGTTGTCCATCAGAGTTTGGGGGATCATGATGTTGAAGCAGATGTGAAGTCCACAAAGAGCAGACGGACGTAGGAGTCTTTCTGATCCAGGTGGGTGAGAGCAGTGTGGACCACGGAAGAGATGGCATCCTCTGTTGATCGGTTCTCACGGTAAGCATACTGATGAGGGTCCTCGTTGATGTTGACGGTTGTTTTGATGTGGGTCATGACCAGTTTTTCGAAGCATTTTGCAACTATCGGGGTGAGGGCCACCGGCCGATAGTCGTTCAGACCAGTCACTGTGGAGCTTTTTGGGACTGGGATGATGGTGGCGGTCTTCAGGCAGGTGGGGACTGTTTCCAGGGCAAGTGAGGTGTTGAAGATGTCAGCCAGCACCTCACAGAGCTGGTCCGCACATTCCTTCAGAACTTTCCCGGGGATGTTGTCCGGTCCAGTTGCTTTATGAGGGTTGATCCTTCTGAGACTACTCCTCACTTCTGTTGCGGTCACGCTGAGATGCTCTTCATCTGGTGATGAGGTGAGTCTGGTGCTGGGTGGTCTGTTTGGGTCTTCAAACCGTGCATAAAACTTGTTGAGGGCATCAGGCAGAGATGGGTCTTTGGGCCACTGTTTGCTCCTGCCTTTATAATCAGTTATGCATTTGATGCCATTCCACATGCTCCGTGGGTCTTGTGAGGTGAACTGTCCCTCGATCCTCTGTGCATATGTGGCCTTGGCCCTCTTAATGCCAGCAACCAGCTCTTTCCTGGTCTTTCTCAGCTCCTCTGAGTCTCCAGACTTGAATGCAGTGTTCCTGGCTGTCAGCAGGGTGCGGACCTCTTTGTTTAACCAGGGTTTTGTGTTGAGGTAAGATTTAACTTTTTTTTTATGGATACATTTTCAGAGCATGTGCTAATATAACCCAGTACTGAGGATGCATAAAGTTCCAGGTCCACTGAGCTTCCATCAGCAGCAGCCTACCTGAAAACACTCCAATCAGTTCTTTCAAAGCAGTCTCTCAGCATGGTACCACTGTCCTAGAGCCAAATTTTTACTTCCTTTTGTTCTGGTCTACAACGTCTTAGTGGGGGGAGTTGTGCTGGGGCCATGAGGAGGGATAAATGATCAGAAGCCCCGAGCGGTGGGCGTGGCTTCGCTGTGTACGCGTCTCTTACATTTGTGTAGACGTGATCGAGGGTGTTACTCCCTCGTGTCGCTATGGATACGTGTTGATTAAAGTTTGGGAGACAGTCCTTTAAATTCACGTGGTTGAAGTCACCTAAAACAATGCAAAGCCCCTCTGGGTATTTACACTGCAGCGAACTGATTAAGTCATGAATTTCTTCCAGGGCGACATTAGCATCAAGGGCGATGTAGATAACTGTGATAAGGATCACTGAATAGTCGCGGGGTAGATAATGGGGGCGACACCTGTGATCAGCTCCACAGCAGCTGTGCAAAGGCTTTTAATAATAGCACAGTTTGAGCACCAGTTCGTACTCACGTACACACAGACACCGCCGCCTTGTGTTTTCCCCGTTGTGATCCGCTCTGAAAAAGAGTCTGTCATCCAGTTCATACACAGTCTGGTGTTTCCTTAGAAATCCACGTTTCCGTGAGGTAAAGCACAGAGCACTTCTTCATTTCCTTCGACGTTGTCACTCTCAGAAGAAGCAAATCCATTTTGCTGTCCAGCGAGCGGACGTTAGACAGAAAAAGAGCCGGCATCGGGGGTCTCCCGGTTTTAACGTCCGCCTTCAGTCTCACCATAATCCCCACCCGGCAGCCTCGCTTCTGACGCCGGGAGCACCGCTTCCTTTTCTTTTCGTCGGAGCACCTCCGCTGTAGCTTCCAGGTGGAAGACTTCAGAAGCCGCATCCTGCCGAGCGTAGATTTGAGTTCGTTGCTGATTTCAGCTGTTCCCTGTGGCAAATCCGCTCCAATTCTCAACAGTTCAGTTCGGCTATAATTCACCCGCATAAAACGTGCAGAGTCAGGTACAGAATCACTATTAAAATCACTATTAAAACTACTAAAAGCTAGAGATGAACTGAGAGCCCATGAAGCTGCTGCCGGTCGGAGCACGGCCATCTTGACGAAGCCGAGGCTCAACAGGCTTTGCTGGGGAGAGTTGGTTTTGTCCCGGATGACTTGGGAGCCAGATGAGACGCCAACGTGTCCTCAATTTGAGGCACGTTGGCTATTCCCACCTCATCCATCCCGTCCACATCAAGAAACTGTGAGAGCGACAACAGCATGGGCGCCCTGGGCTGAGACCAGGTGTGAGTCAGCTCTGTGAGGAAGTCCGGAAAGACGGGCATCCTTTGCCTCGTGGCGGCCTGCTGCTTTGAATAAAAATAATTTCCTGCCAACCCCGTGACCTGTTGACGAGGTGGAGGCTCCGGCCATGGGATCTGCAGTGCGTCCGCTGCTCTGTGACACAAGTCGAACAGAGCAGGGATGGAAAAGTCCGTCTCAGGGAGCACAGGTACCGGCCTGCGGGAGAGGTCTTCTCCCTGTTCCCCGTACCAGACGTCGTCCTCGTCCGCAAAAAATTCACCCGAGGCTGAAATCGAGATATCGTCCTCGTTCATCATGCCTCAAGTGTCAAAGTCGACAGTTAAGTCTACCATGGGAGCCAGCACATCTGGGCTGTCGCCCCATTAGACTCGGGTGCTGTCATCCAAAGCCATGTTCTCGAGCTCCGGCGTGGGAGTCAGAGGCTCAGTGGTGTCCGGGTCTGCCGGCGCCGCCGTAGCCCCCATAGCCTTGGTGACGAAGTCCGCCCGGTGCCTCCTCACCGCCTCCAGCATCTGGCTGCAATGTGGGCAAAACTCGGGTGCGTCCAGCGCCATGTTCGCGTGCAGTATCCACCTTATTTTCGATTTCGCGCCACTACCCATAATTCATAGCGGAAGCCGGGAGTGTACTTCCGCCCGCGGTCCAGCGCTGTTGTTTACCGTTGTGGTGTAACACTAGCTAGAGATTTAATTTTTCTTACACACACGTTTCCTTTACCTGACGTAAATGGCAGCACATCAGAGATGGATACATTCCAAGGATGTTTTAAAAAGCTGCGAAGATAAGACGTTAACTGTGCCTCACCTGTCACTGCTCAGTCCGTGAGCAGTGACAGGTGAGGCACAGTTAACGTCTTATCTCACTGCTCACGGACAGGCTGACTGGACACACTGTGGAAGGTACATCACTTATTTGGATATCAGAATATTTAGATCACAGCCAGACATTAATATACTGTAGTCAGAGTTCAAGTCTGTGCTGTGAATGAAAGCAGACATTGGTTGAAAATGTCACAAGTAACATGTAAAGTTGAAACACATGCCGTTTAATTAACAAGATTGATGATAAAGTAGTTCTATATTTTCTGCAATCTTCAAAGACAAGATAATATGAAATATGTACATTGTTGTTTTGAGAAAATCGTGTGGCCATTTAAAGAATAACCTGTTACATTGTGGTTGAATAAAACAAAAAAAGAAGTCATTTTTCAGTTGATTGCATCATACATAAGCTTTTCAACAAAAACATTCATGGTGTAGAGTATATATTTTTTCTCTTGCATTTGTTGTTGGATGTAACTGGGACCCCGTGTACATAATCTCGTTTTCATCACATGTACCACATGCGGTGCAAATGACAATAAAGACTCTCTGACTCTGACTCTCTGATATATGTTTATGTTTATTAAATTTGTTCATTTTTTTACAAAAGAAGCAATACAAGACAATCTCATAATGATAGTGTACAAAAATGTAAAAAAATGAAAGGTAGCAGAAAGAAGAATAAATCTTATTATATCTGCTCCTTATCTCCAACAATCAGATTAAACAACAGTAGTCAAACCATGTAAACAATAATAATCTTCAACCAACTTTTTCCAACAATCAGGTTAAACAATAATATTCTTCAGCCAACAGTACAAAATGACTAACTCTTTCTAATTTTCTAACTAATACTAATACAGTACAAAATGACTAACACTTTCTAATTTTCTAACTAATACAATACACATTACGTTATTTCACATATATTTTTTTAACACATTTGTTTTGATCATTTTTTTAAATGTAAACATTGACTTGGCATTTTTAACTACATTCTCCAAGCCATTCCATAATCTAATTCCCTGAATTGAGGTAGAACGTCCCTTCAAACTGGTTCTGAATTGTGGTTTTACAAACAACTCTGTTCCCTTAAGATTATAACAACTTTGTCTTTTAACAAAGTGCATTTGGATATTTAAAGGTAATGCATTATTTTGAGCTCTATACATAACTGATAAAATATTATAGTCTACCAAATCATGGAACTTCAATAATTTTAGTTGATAAAATAATGTACTTGATGGATGACGGTAATGCTTTCTAGTGATAATTCTTACAGCTCTTTTCTGTAATACAAAAATAGGCTTTGTGATTGTTTTACACGCTTTCCCCCAAACATCAATACAATAGATTAAGTGTGGAACAATGATTGTGTTATACAACAAATACAGAGCTTTATCATTCAATAGGTCTCTGACTTTGTACAGTACTGCTATCGATCTAGCTATTTTTATTCTTACAGAATTTATGTGTTGTTTCCATGTCAGTTTGTCATCAATGATAACACCCAAAAACTTCACCTCATTCACTCTACAAATCTCAACATCCTCAATTTTGAGTGGAACATCAACAGTTTTCTTTTTATTACCGAATATCATGTAATTAGTTTTCTCTAGATTTAATGATAATTTATTTATTTTAAACCAAGTTTGTATCTTGACAAATTCTGTCTTTATCAATTCTAACATTTGTTCTATATCTTCACCTGAACAGAAAAAAGTGGTATCATCAGCGAAAAGTACACATTTAAGGAGTCCTGACACATTTACCAAGTCATTCACATATAAAATAAAAAGCTTTGGTCCAAGTACAGAGCCTTGGGGAACTCCACATGTGATATTACAGAGGTCAGATCTTACATCATTTATTTGTACAAATTGTTTCCTATTTTTTAAGTAGCTAGATACCCACTGTAATGCTGGTCCTCTAATACCATATTTGTTCAGTTTTTCAAGGAGAATGGTGTGATCAATAGTATCGAATGCTTTTTTTAAATCAACAAAGATACTGATACAATGTTGTTTTTGATCGACAGCAGTAGTTATTTGTTCCATTAATTCCATGAGAGCCATTGATGTAGTTTTTTGATCTAAACTGTCGAAGTGTGCAGGACTTTTATATTGAAAACAGACTTATACTGCTACAAAGATCTTTACAACACATATACACACACATGGTAAGTTGCCTTTGGCACAGGGCTCAGAGCAGGGTGTAATAACACACCGTCAGTAACCCTAGATTAGTTTAATTTATATGGCATTTTAAACTCATAAGCAGAAAAACATGATGTATGTTTGTTACTTTTTATATGCTTTGTTTGTATTTTGGTAAACCATCTTTGTGTTATTGCATGGCAATTTGGTTAACCCTGTGCTATAAGAAATAAAATTGAGTCAGGCCTTTGTCAGGCCTTTAACATGCACACACTAGGCAGAAAAACCAAGGCCTCTGTGGAGCAGCAGGTCTCTCCCTGAGAAAATATAGGTCAAAGGAGATAACATTTGTTGCAGAGGGCTTAGGCTTCTCATCAAAAGTATTTAAAAAGTAGTGAATCTATCATCTCACACCAATAACAGAACAGAACATGTAAAACTCTACATGTTCTGCAGAAAGTTTGACTTGCAGAGATGCAATGAGAGTTTGGTTACAGAGAAAGACCTTTAAACTAGTTAGTTTTGGTGTTCTGACAGAGGCAGAGCATGGAGCAGGCACGTACGCGCACACACACGCACGCACACGTGCACGTGCGCACACACACACACTCGGGTCTGTTCAGAGTGAGGGCTGTGCACTTTCACACAGCTACAGAAAAGAGTCATTTGGGAAGGTAGTTTTTGTTTTTTGCTTCAAGGACTGTTTAAATGTAACAAAATTTATTTTAACAAAATAATAAGAATAAGAATATTAAAGGATCCATACTAAAACATTCAGAAGCAAAGCGTTATTGCAGACAGCTGAGGCTTCTTATCAGGATATGAGCTTGCACACAGAGAAAACACACAAGGAGTTATAATAAATAATAACACATACGCTCTTGAGCAGGTCTGCTTGGGAGCAGAAGAAATATAGGTCAGATAGATAAAAACATGCACACTTTTTGGCAGAGCAGAAGGAAGGCTGCAAGGTTGATTCAAAGCCTGTTAGAAAGGGCAAGCATTTACAACAAAGAAAATCAGACATGCAATGGTTATGTGAAGTGTGTGTCAAGTAATTAACTGAATATATGATTGTGTATGTGGGTAAAATGTATGTTATTTTATGTTTTCTTTTATGATTCACAGCAAACTAAGGGATGCTTCACTGCTGAGGGTTGGAAAATATGGTTTTAAATATTACATAGCACCTTAAAAGAGTGTTTTTTCCACAGTTTGGGTAAATGTAGGTAAAAGTTGAGGATCTGGGTGAAAGTTTAAAACCTGTCTGACCAGACTCTCTTGTGAAGGGAGGGTGACAGCTGGAGAGACGTTATGTCATTGTTCAGTGAGGGCTGAGAGGAGGTGTAAAAAGTCACCTCATCATTTGACCAATGAAGCACTATCAAAGTGATGTAACTTTCTGAGGAGGGGAACTGAAGCCCCCTTTCTGGGCTATAAAAAAGCTGTGGAAGAGAAGAAAAATTGCTGAGTTTTTTGGACCCCTGAAGAATTCTTGTGGATTATAACTGAACTCTCTGGAGCTGAAAAGAAGAAGATTGGATTATCCGAAAAAGGGTTTTTCTTTTTGATCAACAAGGAATGCTTTTTTGCCTCTCAGCCCGGATATTTCCAAACTTCTTCACAATTTGGACTGGCTTCAGAGATGGAATAATTTTCCTATTCTTTTGGAAATCCCTTGTGGCACTTTCTGACAAGAAAAAGGTAGGATAATCTTCCCAGTTTATCCACAACTAAATTTATATTAAGATTAAATTATTATGACAGCAAAAAGCCACTGAAGCATGAAGATGGAAAAATCAGTTACAGAGATTCCTCTGTTGATGAAAGATTAAAGTAATTTTGACAGAACCGAGCACTGACGGCACGCTGACAGGCTGTTTTTGTTAGTGGAACACTGTGTACTTTTTATCTCCGCTCTGCTGTTGGGGAATTCCCGTCAGCCTGAATGAGCAATGATGGATTAAAAGCTGCTTTGTTTGTGGAATACTGTTTTTCCTGATCTGGAAATATTTTTGTGGAACAAAACAACATTTCTGGATAAGATTCAACATTAATTATGGAATACAACTGGTTGAAGATGCTGAAGTCATGAGGAATTAGTTGAATTTGCTAGATACTTTAAGAAGATTGGATTGATTCAAAAAGAGTTTACTCCAGGACGAAAGAAGTGTTTTTGCGGCATTGGGATCTGCTCTGACGGGTCCTGGCTTATCAGCTTGTTTAAGCTAAGGGAACACCGCTTCTGACGCCCTGGTTGTCGGTACCACGGAGCAGATGTTTGGAAAACCTTGAAGAATTATATTGTGGAAAGAAGACTTGGATCGATGCCTGCATTCGGAGAGCTGATTGATTTTGAATCTGGAAAAGTTTAAAGAGAAGTTTTGTGCGTCGAGAGATCAGACTGCAGCAAGCTGAATGTTTGGAAAACAAGCTTTGATGAATTAAAGCAGAGAGTCAGGAGTGCAGCAGGCGATAAAATGATGGATTAAACATCATTTAAAGGAAAATACTATTTTTCTGAACCCTTGGTGTAAAGAGGGACATCGGCTTGGAGACCTGGTCACTGAGTGCTGATTGTTTAAAGTCTGAGAGAACAGGATGTTCTCTCTGGTCACATCCTGCTTTGAAGAGCTTTGATCGTCAGTGCTGCACAACAAGGATTGATGGATTAAAGGCTGCCTTTTTGTGGAATACTATTTTTCCTGATTTAAAAATATTTTTGTGGAACAAAACAACATCTTTTGAAGTTGCTTAAGTCATGAAGGATTCTTTGAATTTGCTGGATACTTTGGGAAAATTGGATTAACTCAAAAAGAGTTTTTCTCCTGGACAAAAGGAGTGCTCGTTGCGGCTGCAGCGAGCTGAATGTTTGGAAAACAATCTTTGATGGATTAAAGCTGATTTTGCCGAATGGATCCTGGAGATTGGAAAATCAGTTATTGTTTTGGGTCAACCGGTCTGATCACGGAGTGAGACCTGCCAGCTAGAAGCTGACTGACCTTGGATGAAAAGCCAGGAGAACACGATGTTCTAATTTTAACCTCAGGCCTGCTTTGAAGGCCTTGCTTATCAGCATCGCAGAACAACTGAATGGATTACAATATCTTTGAATGGATAACACTTTGGAGGAATAATTGATTTTGCCTAGGAGGATCACCAGATTTTTTGGCCTTGAACAGTTTTGATGGATCACAACTGGGATTTTTAACACGACAGAATTACCTGGAGTTTTTCTGTGGAATTACAACGAAGACTTATTCAGTCTACTGGAAGTGCGGACTTTCCTGGACTGGATTATAGCAGGATTAAATGAAGGTTTCTTTGGTGTGATTACAAAACAAGTTTTTCCTGAAGGATTAAAAACACAAGCTTTTTATTTGTGGGATTAAACAAAGACTTGTTCAGTCTGCTGGAAGTGCAGACTTCTGATTGGAGTACAACAGCATCACCTGGAGGTGACAAGATTTCCTGATAGGATTAAAATAAGTTTTCCTGGTGGAGATAAAAACACAAGTTGGAACACACCAAGATTACCTGGGTGGATTAAACATATTTGATCGGAATCAGATTATTGTAGAATAAACCAACATTTTTGAAGATTATACAAATTATACATTGATTGGAGTACAACTCAATTCAATTAAAGGTAAAAATACATTAAAACCCAGCGTGTGGAAGACATCTTTTGGTGAGCTGTGAATCTTTTATCTCTTAAATGCAAATCATGTAACCTGATTAAATCTTTTCTGTAGTAAGTAGTGCTTATGCTGTTCCCTTGCAATTAAATAATAAAGAAACATATAAAACGTACAAATTTGGATTTTTCCTTCGACTCACCTTGATATTAAATGATGGAAAACTTGGTTCAAAGATAACAACTAGATTATTGGAGGTTTTAAATGGTTGTGTTAGCCAAAAAGATATAAACAATATCCTGGAACCTTATTTTCCTAGGTTCTAAAACTAACCAGACGGATAACAATAACTATCTACAAAGAGGTAAAGGCTGTCGTGAATGTGTGTTTCTCCGTGGGATACGATCTGACTCCATTCTGCTAAGTCGGACTATCGGCGGAGTGAAACAGGGTGTGACATGCAGATTTGAAGACAGTGAACAAGTCTGGGTGAATTTACCTCGTCTCAGCCTTAATTCTAACTAATCTTGAGACATATCGGGTAATACTCGTGTGCAAGGATAAAAGTTAAACAACCCGTTACTGGAGAGGCTGGAGTGAGGACTTGTCGCAAGATCCTGCGGCTAACCTCACTCACGTAGAATTAACATGGCGCCCAACGTGCTTAAAGCATAAAGTACTCAAGATAATAAGGCGTGCGTCAGTGGACTGACGAAGCACCAAACCACAACTCTCCTTGGGTGGAGGAGTTGTGGCGTGCAACGTGTTTTTGAAGGAAAAAGAACTCAAGAACTCGAGACAAAAGCACACGCCGACACACGACTCTCCCGGGTGGAGGAGTTAGCGCGGCTGGACTAGCTACTAGCTGAACACCACGGGTGGTAGAATAAAGAGGGCTTACTAAGGACTACTGACCATAGTTTGGAGTAAGTTAGCAGCAGGTCTGTTTTCATCCCAGGTACCGGGACATAAAGTCTGGAGGCTTTGAAAACATACCGACTCGAGACGACAAAAACGAAGAATGGCCACTGGAGTGGCAACAGTAGGACTGGTGGACCAGTCCAAAATGAACGATCCAACTGAAACGAAACCTGAGCTGTTATCTACCACCACAACGGAGGATTCTCAAATCCAACAGGCAAAAGAAGGCATGGATCAAGGACAACACCCCACATCAGTCTGGAATCAACTCGGACGAACAATTCCTCGAGAAAAGGATGTTGGGGCTCTGAGAGTGGTAGTAAAGGGAAGTAAGAGAAAAGTGACCTTCATTGGGATGCCTGGTGAGACCTTGGTCCTCAAGATCGATCAAGCAATAAAGTCTTGTGACCTAGACAAACAGTGTTGGGATGAAAAGAGGAAAAACGGGATGAAACAAAACCCAACACGGCCAAAAGCAGCCCCTGGGGCTCCCCAACAACAAAACCGACAACAAAGGAGATTTCAAGCCGAGGCAGCTGGCACAGCGCCTCGAAGATGGGGCGACTATGTGCCCTCAAAAGAATATGCTAAAATGACCCCTGATGAAAGAAAGGCCCTTCGTGAATTCCGACTGGGAAGGGATAGGGGACCAGCTGAATAATGGTTGACAGGTTGCGGGTCACCCTTGATAAACATTATTAGGACGTGTTGAAATCTATGCCGGAGTGGATGGAAAACATTACCTAATGGTCTCTGGGGCAGAGGTGTCTATGACCCGCAAAAACCTGAAAGCAATAAGACATCTTACAGCTCAATTGGCAAACAGGACGGTACAAAAACCTGTAAATATCCCCGAAGTAGCAAAACAAAGAGTGAAAGAAAGCAACTTCTCCCCGGCTGGGAAAGAGAAATTGAAGCAGATTATTAAGTTAGACTCTGTGGCTAGATTCGAAAATTCCACGCTAAAGAAGGAAACTATTAGCAGAGGAATGAAGAAGTGGATCTTATGTGCAACAGAGAAAGATCGTTTTTGTCGGGATCGAGAGTGGGAACAAACCCCGGCGGGCCGAGGGTCCCACAGGAGTACGTGTTAGAGGTTGTGCGTGGCGTGCATGATGGGCTAGGTCATACGGGCGTACAACCTACACGTAAGGAGTTGGAGAGTCAGGAGCTCTGGATTCCCATGAAGCAAATTCGCAAGGTACTGCAGGTCTGTGTGGTATATGGTCAATATGACGCAGGACGTTGCAGGCACCGAGTGGATGGACAGACTATCAAAAGTATCATACCTTGGGGCTCAGTGTGCATGGATGTTGCTGGAAACATGGGAGTCACTAGCAAGAAGGGAGAGAAATATCTTCTAGTGCTAGTGGACTCGAGGTCAGGGTATGTGGTAGTTAAACCAGCAAGAAAAGCTAATGACAACAGTGTCGTCAGCATGCTGGAACAAGTCTGTGGGTTCAAAATACAACGCCACAGACAAAGTGAAGAGAATATTAGACAATAACACGGTTGTGTTAACAAAAGCAGGGAATCCAATAAATAGAGCAACTGTAGCCAATTCCTAGCTAATTCAAACCAGAAACCGGATTATGGCCAATGAACCAAGTACCATGCTCCCCTATCGTAGAATGGCCACTATATGCGGGGGAGTTATCTTAAGACAACAACCTCAGAGTTTTGGGCAGGTAGGGCTCTGAAGATCTTGGAGTACGCCAAGAAAGGATACCTGTCAGCAGAATGCGAAATGATGAAGTGGAACAAGCTGTAAAACAGCTGTGAAGTCAACATGGAACCTACTGGCCTACCCATTTGGTGGGAAGGACCAGGAGAAGTTAGGCCCCTCAAAACTTGAGGTGAAGATAAAAGACGAAAAAATTAGCCCCTCAAATCTGAGGTGAAGAACAAAGATGAAGAAATTATCCCCTCTGAGGCGAAGAACCTGAGGCGAAGAGAAAATATAAAGATTAAAAAATAAACCCCTCAGAACTGAGGTGAAAAGAAAAGATGTACGGGAGTACAACTGAAGCCAGTAAAGGTGGATACCTTTATTTGTGGGAAAACTAGGACCACAGTTTTTGCCAAGAGTAATGATCGGGAGAGATGTACGGGAGTACAACTGAAGCCAGTAAAGGTGGATACCTTTATTTGTGGGAAAACTAGGACCACAGTTTTTGCCAAGAGTAATGATCGGGAGAGATGTACGGGAGTACAACTGGAGCCAGTAAAGGTGGATACCTTTATTTGTGGGAAAACTAGGACCACAGTTTTGCCAAGAGTAATGATCT
>JBBPBX010028024.1:0-18092 GCA_038048925.1 Garcialebias charrua
ACCGCTGCAGAGGGACCAAAAAGCTGCATGTGGCTCCTGAGCCGCAGGTTGCAGACCCCTGGTCTAGAGTGACAAGACCACGTTAAAATGAGCTCCAATAAGTGGAGGAAATATGGGAAAAAAATAATAAAGAATGGGAGAAAGAGCACACACTTAAAGCATGATTCAGGATAGAGATTAAAGAAAGTTCTTTGTTGACTTAGCTTACTATGAGTTTGCTGTTTAATATTTATTTTATTTTTTAATTTGTATGCATCCTTTATGATTGACTGTTGTTGTCGTTGTCCACTGTTGTCATCACTCTTAGTTTAAAATTCAGGTCTCTCTGGTAAATGAGTCCCAGAGGCTCAATGGGAATAATTTGTATAAATATGCCAAATGTATTTGTATTTTTTAGAGTGGATATGTTCTTCAAAGTCTTTAGCATAATTTTGCTCTTTATATGTAATGTCATAATAACTGTATGTTTATACTGTTTAAAAACGGACCCTGTTTTACACAATGGGGTGGGTTGCCTGTTGGGCTTGTTTTGGGCTTGATTTCATGGGGCTGGTCGCTTGTTTCTGTCACGATATATTGGCAGATAGAGACAAAGCCGAAAGTGCGCAGTTTTAAGAGCAGAGGAGAGACAAACATTTCAGCCGCGCTCAGTTTTATTTATTTATTTTCCGGTGGAGAAGGTGAGAGCTGTGTGTGTGTGTGTGTGTGGAGCCGCGCGCAGTAGGAGCCGAGCAGAGGAGCCACGTGTTCGTTTTTTTTTTTTCCCCATCCGTGGGGATGAGAAACGTGAGCCGTGCGCGTGTGTGTGTGGTGGGTGGGTTTGAACACTCAGCTGACACAGCTGAGTGTTCAGCATGAGGCTGCTTTTATGTTTTATTTCAGCTAGTGCACCTGCAGTGCGAGCTGCTAGTTTAGCATTACGTCAGTGCCGACAGGTGTTTGGAGCGTTGGGTAGGCGGGGCGCTCGGTTCTGTTGAGGGGGCGGGGCGCCCCGCCTATATAATGGTAGGGGAAACACTGCGATGGTTTGAGAGAGGAGTAAAGGAGGCCATCTTTGTGAAAAGAAACCGTCCATCATTAAACAGAGGTGGAGGCCTCCGGGTTCAACTGTCCCCCTCTTACAATGCTGTTATTGCTAGTATCACTCAGCCCTCTGTGAATAGCAAACAACCATCAGGGTGTTAACGATCCATCATCAGGCTGATGGTCCTCCTTGATCATGTGAGCAGCTGGTTTCGGCTGTCATCAGCCAACCGGTTGATCCACTGTGGGAAGGGGCTATTTATAAGACTGAGCTGAACACAGCTTCTCAGACTGAGGAAGTCTTTCGGACGAAAGACGAAACGTTTCTACAGTTTTTTTTTTTTGCTTTGTTTTGTTTTTTGAATGTCCAGAGGACCAGACTTAGCTTTTTTGGAAAATGTTGTTACCTTTATGGAGGAGCAGGTGATGCAGAAGGTGCTTGGTGATGCTGGTACAGGTGAATGAGGAGGGGCAGGCAGGTGAGTCCAGAAAGGCAGCTGAAGTGGAGCTCCCTGATCTGCTATACTCTTGGGCACGCGCCCAGCCTGAGCAAAGACGAACGCTTGATAAATTACTGTCAAATTCAGAATACAGTTTAATGTGTAATATAATCTTAATTTAATATTTAATCTAAATAAACAACATTTTTTACAATAAATAAACTATACTAACAATAATAGAAATCTTTGTTTGTTTGATGTTTGATGAGCTGTTCACCCAATACACAGATGTAATGTTAATTATTTCATGACACTCACTGTGCAGGGTCTGAATAATCCAGGCATCTTCGTGCAGAACAGCTGTGTCATGGAAATCTAGTAAGATCAAAAAAGAGGTACATCTTCACTTAGGTTTATGGATTAAAGCTAACTGTGAAACAGTTCAATCACAACATATCCACTAATACAATTTCACACATTTAATATGATCAGACAAACTACTGTAAACACTCCAACAATGACCTCATCAGTTCAACAGAATCACAGGACCTGTGCAATGTAACAAAGGTTTAATCTGTTACAATGTTCAATATTTTTCACCTGCTCATTGTGAAGTTTTAAAATGACTTCTGTCTGAATAAGGTCATCAGATGAGGTAGACATATATTAACTTGCAGCTGCATGATAAAAAACTTGCAGAATTGTTCATTTGTTTGAAGATTACTCACCCACCCTAGTTATATTGTTTACATAGTTTCAGGGACACGTTGGCTCAAATTTTTTGTGCTTCATCTTCTGACTCTCATCATATTCTATCAAGTGGAAACCTCAGATGAAAGCAGTTAGATGTTCCCACCGCTAGTTAGAACGACTGTGTGTCATGTTTTGAAGCATAAAGAGACCAAGTAGGACCTCACTGCAGCAGAAACCTGTAGTTTTAACAGACCTTAGAAAGCCAAAACACTTCCACACTGACGAATTAGTCTTTCCTCTCTAATCAGTGATGTCATCGCTTTCTCTTCGCGTGTGAAACTTTGTTCAATCACATTCTGACGGACATGGGCACTCGTTTGAAGTGAAAACTACGCTCGTCGAAGGTTAGCCTAGCCTGCTACCGCCTGCTGGAAGCTGCGAGATCTACGTCACCACGCACTTACGTATTTGTGTCACAGCTTTTTCTGTCCGGGCGCTTCAAGCCGAACAGGAAAAGCGTCAGTGAAAGGCTGTAAAATCCTATCGAAATAATCGTTAAATAAAAACTTAGCCCCTGTATCAACTTATTCCTTGAATTTTCAATAATCAGATTAATGTTTTCAGAGCCTCTCTCTATTTGATTCTTTATTACGTATTTGTGTCACAGCTTTTTCTGTCCGGGCGCTTCAAGCCGAACAGGAAAAGCGTCAGTGAAATGCTGTAAAATCCTATCGAAATAATCGTTAAATAAAAACTTAGCCCCTGTATCAACTTTTTCCTTGAATTTTCAATAATCAGATTAATGTTTTCAGAGCCTCTCTCTATTTGATTCTTTATTATTAATCCCAAGGGAGACTGCGTGCTCGCTAGCTAGCACGCTAGTTAGCAGACTCATGGCGTCTACTGCAGCCAGAAATAAACTTTATTTACGCCGCAAACAGCCAGCTCTTGTTACCAGTTACGATACACAGCTCCTACAACAATTCTAAATGTACAAAAAAAAATGCTCAGGACTGAATATTTAATTGACTGACCATTTCACTGTCACATAATGTTACTAAAAATCAGCAAATAGACTGATATATATATTAACCCGCTTTCCATCAGCTAAAATAAGCGCATATTAACAGTTTACTTACAGTGCAACACGTTCTTGATCTGCCGAAGTAAAGGAACAACTGTAAAGCTTTACAAAGTGAGCCTCTACTTCATGCCATTTTGCTTAAAATACACATTACAGTGCTCATTATTATCTAGTTTTGACTTAAAACATTGTTTAGAGCTTTTTTCTCAAAAATACTATACACTGTTGTTCAAAATTTTATTGTACATTCCAAAGATTGTCTTACCTCTGACAAAATGGATGGTCCAGTCCACTTCTGAAGCATGTGTGTGCACATGGCAGAATGTGCAGCCAAGATGGCGGAAGTGTAGAGTAATTAAAATCAAAGTGCTTTAATTAGTAAAATCTATTAGATTTAAAAATCTTCATATTTTTCTATTAAAATATGCTAAAGATATCGTTGCTTATTTTACCGTAAAAAAATATAAGTAAATTTAAATTACTTAACATCTCAAAAATGTTGAATTTTGCTTACACTGAATTAAAACCATGCATATGCATTTTTACTGAGTAACAGTTACTATCAGTGGCCTATTAGATACTACTTAACCCCAATCACACTTTTTTCAGTGTATTGTATTGTAGTACATGTGATGAAAACGAGATTATGTACACAGGGTCCCAGTTACATCCAACAACAAATGCAAGAGAAAAACAGTAATAACATCTAGAATTAACTAAGAAAAACATCAACTAGTAATACACTAAGCCCTAATGTAGTAGAAAAACATCATTATAAACAGCAGCACGAACATGAGTCTGTATGAGCAGATGGTCACAGATGAACACAGCAACAAGAAAACAGATCAGGGCTAGTGGCTCGTCCTGTTCGGGCAGTCCTGGGGACTCTGGGCTCGGGGTCCTTCCTGGGGTCTTGGGCTTTGATCGCTCCTTCGTCTGCCTCGGGCTTTGGGGGGACGGATCTCTGATGCTTCACAGTCGCTACTAAATGTTCTATTGGAGGAACCTTATACACTTATGCATGCTCACAACCACACACAAATGGATGCAGGGATGTATATATAGATATATGCAGATATGTAGATGGGTATATAAATGAATATAAAAGTATATGTATGTATACTACTGTATATATATATTTGTAGATATGTAGATGGGTATATATATAAATGAATATAAAAGTATATGTATGTATACTACTGTATATATATATTTGTAGATATGGGTATGTGTATTTATAGAATTCTACTGCAAGCTCATGAATATTATTAGTCTTTATGCATGTATGTTCCATTGTTGTGTTCTGTCATGTGCTTTGCAGGATTGTGGACGGAGGTTGGGTGTGTTTGCCTTGTGCTCTTTTGGTTGATAATTGTTGATTTGTTGTCTTACTTTCTCTTTTCTTTCTTTCTCTCTTAAAAAAAATAAATAAATAAATATTGGAGTGAGAGGATGGCTAAAAGGTGTGAAGGGAGGCCATCTATAAATGGGGAAAAAAAAAAAAAAGAAAACAGATCAGCATCATAGAACCACTAGACCGAGGAACAGCTTCTACCCTGAAGCTGTTAGACTCATGCATGTAATAAAGTCAAAGTCAAAGTCAACTTTATTGTCAGAACTGCAATATGTACAGGACATACACAGGATTGAAATTGCGTTTCTCTCAGTCCCTCGGTGCAACAGTAACCATTTAAACACTAAAACACTGAAACATTTAATAAACATAAGCATAAAATAGTAAAAATGTAACACTGTCCTGAGTTTTTGCATAGTAGTATAGAAGTATGAAAATTTACACCAACACTAAAACTAAAACTCAAACTAAAACATTAAACATTTAATGAACATAAGCATAGAATGAAATAATAAAAGTGTAATACTGTCCTGAGTTTTTGCATAGTAGTATAAAAAAAGTATAAAAAGTATATCTATAAAATAAACTGAAGGTTCTAGCATTGACATTTGCAAAGAGTGGCAAAGCAGCATATGAGTTAATGTACACAGTATATGTATGAGGTAGTAGTTGATGTTGGTATAGAGGCAAAAGTGGCATATGCAGTAAGGCACATTGGGCATCCTTAAATAAGGCTGGTCAGAGAATACTGTATATGTATCAGCAGTGGTGTAGATATAAAAGTAGTGTAAATGTAAACAGTAGTAATAAATGTAAACAGTAGTAATAAATGTAAACAGTATTAATAAATGTAAACATTGAATGTAAACAGTAGTATGTAAACAGTGAATGTAAACAGTAGTATGACTATAGGCAGTGATGTAATACAAACATTAGTGCAAATATGAGAAGTAGTGCAAACTGAATGAGCACATGACCGAGAGTTTAGTGAATAACCCGTTTGATGACACAGAGTCTAGTGTTAAAATCTTTGTGTTGTGTGGTAATGTGTGAGAAAGTTTTTTGTGTTAAGGCAGTTCAAATGGGAGGGGAGGCAGAGCAGGCAGAGTGTTTAGCATCCTGACTGCCTGATGAACAGAGCTGTCTCTCAGTCTGCTGGTTCGAGCCTGGAGACTCCTCAGTCTCCTCCCTGATGGCAGCAGTCTAAAGCGGCTGTGTAGTGGGTGTGTGGGATCACCTGCCATGCAGAGGGCTTTCCGAGTGAGGCGGTTGCTGTGTAAGTCCTGCAGTGAGGGCAAGGAGGTGCCGACGATCTTCTCAGCTGCTCTCACAATGCGCTGGAGGCTCTTGCGGCAGGATGCAGTACATGCACCAAACCACACCGTGATGCAGCTGGTCAGGACACTTTCTATGGCACCTCTGTAGAAGGTGCACATGATGGGGGTTGAAGCTCCAGCCCTTTTCAGCTTGCGGAGAAAGTAGAGACGCTGGTGAGCCTTCTTTGCCAGTGCTGCAGTGTTCCTGCTCCAGGACAGGTCCTTTGAGACGTGCACTCCCAGGAACTTGGTGCTGTCTACTCTCTCCACTGCGGTGCTGTTGATGGTCAGAGGGGCATGTTGGGCATCCCTCTTCCTGAAGTCCACAACAATCTCCTTTGTCTTCTCCACGTTGAGAGTGAGATTGTTGTGTCCGCACCACAAGGCCAGGCGGCTCACCTCGTTCCTGTAGTCCGTCTCATCGTTGTTGCTGATGAGACCTACCACTGTTGTGTCGTCCGCAAACTTGATGAAGTGGTTGGAGCTGTACGATGGTGTGCAGTCGTGTGTTAGCAGGGTGAATAGAAGGGGGCTCAGCACACATCCTTGTGGGGCCCCTGTGTTCAATGTGATGGTGCTAGATGTGTTACTCCCGACCCGTACTGTCTGTGGTCTCCCGGTCAGGAAGTCTAGCAGCCAGTTACACATTGAGGTGTTCAGCCCCAGACTGTCCAGTTTAAGGATGAGCTGTTGGGGGATGATGGTGTTGAATGCACTTTGAGATTTTTATTAATGAAAAGTGCATTACAAATTGAATTAATTATTATTATTATTATTAATGCCGAGCTGAAGTCGATGAACAGCATTCTAACATAAGAGTCCTTCGTGTCCAGATGTGTGAGAGCTGTGTGGAGGGCAGAGGAGATGGTATCGTCGGTTGAGCGATTAGGTCGGTATGCAAATTGGAAGGGATCCAGGGAGGCAGGGAGGACAGATGTGATGCTTTTCATGACTAGCCCTTCAAAGCACTTCATCAGGATGGGGGTAATAATAATAATAATGAATTCAATTTATACCACACTTTTCATTAATAAAAATCTCAAAGTGCAACAAAGCAAAAATCAAATAAAACAAGTGATAAAATCAAGTAAAATGTCTAACCAGAATAATCACTGTGAAAAATCAATCATGTTGCTGCTGATCTGTTTCATGTTGCTGCTGATCTGTTTCATGTTGCTGCTGATCTGTTTCATGTTGCTGCTGATCTGTTTCATGTTGCTGCTGATCTGTTTCATGTTGCTGCTGATCTGTTTCATGTTGCTGCTGATCTGTTTCATGTTGCTGCTGATCTGTTTCATGTTGCTGCTGATCTGTTTCATGTTGCTGCTGATCTGTTTCATGTTGCTGCTGATCTGTTTCATGTTGCTGCTGATCTGTTTCATGTTGCTGCTGATCTGTTTCATGTTGCTGCTGATCTGTTTCATGTTGCTGCTGATCTGTTTCATGTTGCTGCTGATCTGTTTCATGTTGCTGCTGATCTGTTTCATGTTGCTGCTGATCTGTTTCATGTTGCTGCGTTCGTTTGTGCTCAGACTCATATTCATGCTGCTGTTCGGCGTATTGTGTTTATTGTTTTTATGCTATTAGTGCTCAGTGTATTTTTATTAACGTTTTTCTCATTTCATATCTTAGATCTTATTACTGTTTTTCTTTTACATTTTATTGTTGGATGTAACTGGGACCCTGTGTACATAATTTCGTTCCACCACATGTACCACATTTGGTGCGAATGACAAATAAAGAAACGCTGACTCTGACTTTTACTATTTCCTGTACTCTGAAATGCCCTTTCATCTGGCCCATAAAAGACCACTCACCAGAACTTAAATGCAATGAACTGGTTTTCATGAATTTTTAGGTACAACTTTTCTGTAAATGGCTCATTTATCCAACCCAGAGCATAAAAACACTCCATCCTAAATGAGAAGTTGCACTCAAGGCATAATTTTTCCATCACTCATCAGACCCTAAACCCAGCTTCACTGTGTTATATTTTCTTTGAGATTTGAGTGACAGACGTTAAGAACTGGACACGTTTGAAATTATAACCATTTTAATAATTTTGGATTTTCTTATTACCTATGTAAATCTGAACAAAGAATGAGGGCCTAAACTTGTCACAAGATAGTCATTTTATTTTTCACACTCCCAAAAGGATAAACCTATTCTAGTCTTTTGTTGCTCAGTTCCAAGGTTTGCTCAACGTCTGTATTAAAAAGCTAGAAGAGAAAATGTTTTGTTTTACAGTGACACATTTGTATTGTTTGATTTCTCAAGCGTGACTAACTGAAACCCAGAAAGACTCAAGACTGAAGTAAGCAATTAACAATAATTTACAATATTACAGAGGCTGATTTGGGAGAAAAACAGGTATCTGAAGAAACATAATGTACAGTAGATGGTTAGGGTTTTCTTTGAGGCCGAGGATCTTCTGGAAGGTTTGTACATTAAACAGAGGAGGTTTACTCTAGTTGTAGGTGTTCAGGCTTGGAGAGGAGGGCAAGATTTTGGTTCCAGGAAGGCGAGTATGGTAGACGAGATTACCAGGTTGATGTATGAGAGTGGCGGGTCGGAGGTGCCAGGATGAAGAGGTAAGTGAGGGATCATTCCAGTTGTATGTCCATATGAAGAGGAGTGGTTTTAGGATGAAGGTCCAAGGCAAACTTAGGCTGGAGGACAAAGTCTCAAACTTGAAGAACTCATAACAGACTACTATCTGTGAGGACAAGGAAAACTGGATTAATTCCCATCCCAATATCAGATTGTACTATAAGAGCTCTGGCCTCTTACTGAATACCATAAGTGGACAATGTTTCAGTGTCATCCTCCGGCAGCCTTGGTCCTTAATACAGCAAGATGACTGATTAGAGGAATGAGCCACAGCTGAGGAGAAGAGAACCCCTCAGGAGCTGCAAAAACATGGTGTGAACACAAACAATGGTGGGATCTCTCTATATAGGCGTCTGAAACTTCAAAGTGGTGAGCTGCAATTCTAGTTTGCTCGGCCAACTTACAGGAGACAGGATGCCACTCTCACAGTGTGGGAGCTTTGTTCCAGCATCATACAAGTCTCAACAAAATTCAGAAACACTACTTTGCTTTCAGTTGCATCCTGGCTAACACTTCAGTCCTGTTGAACTAGCATGGAATGTTGGCACGCTGCAGAACACTTGAGTTTCACCGGGCTGCATTCCACCTGCGTATGGAAATATGGAACTTCTTTTCCCACAATTCTTTGACAAAACGTGTTTCATTGTGTATGAGAGGGATTGTAAATTGTGATTTTGCTCTACAGGTCAAAAACCAGTGCACATATTGGACAAGTCTGAAAAGCAATTTGTCTTTTACTGACAGACAAAAGGAGAGAGACAGACCGTTTGCTTCACTGACCAGTAACTAGATTAAAGGCACAGTTCTTGGGCAGCAGAGCAAAGATAAACAAGGAGCAGGGTGGGACAAGGAGGGAGCTGTCCTGAAGGTGAGTGACACAGCTCAGCCAGTTGCACCCCATGATTAGCTCTTTGTGTCCTGTTGTTGTTGGACATAATCAGAAGACTAAAACAAGGCGAGCAGTTTAAAATGATGGCTCAGAAAAAACTAGTGGGTGGGCCAGGAGAGGCCTATGTACTGCCCCCTCCCCATCTAATTAGTTGACATTGAGGGTTTAGGGAGTTTAGGGGAGGACAGGGGTGGGATGGAACAGAAAACTGAAAGGGAGGAGCAGAAGATGACCATCCCGCAACAGATGGGGAACAAACAGAGAGGGAGCAGACCAGACAAGCAGTGGGAGTCGCAGAAAGGGGGCTACTGTTACAGCTGGTTTGACAGGGAAACACACGGTGTGATGGAAACTGACACAGTCTCACACACACTTCAACATAGCTAAACAAATGCTTAGTCAAGCTGTAATAAAAACCCTCTGGTGTTTCACTCAGCTGCTCCAAACTCCTGCTGTTTTATTCACAATAACTTGAATAATAAATGTACCTGCAGCCGTCAGGAAAGCATTAACGTGTTTACGCCTGCAGTTAAATGCAGCGAGAGGCTAAAAGGCATCTGCTGTGGAAGAGGTGATGTACATGTATACTGTGAAATTACAGCTGATCATGATAAACTTTAAAACATGGTTAGATCACATGTAGGATTCACTTTGTATCAATTTATTTTATCACCTGAGACTACAGAAATTATAACCAACTTTTTTGTATTAAGCAATGACAAGACAAGATTAAAGTAACGTGACAAGTGAAATAAGTCACAAAATTATGAAGCATTATCATTATACGTCTTTAAGCTTCCTTTTTATGAAGTTTTACTGTATAAAATTCAGTCCACCGGTAATTGTTTATGTTTATGTTTATTAAATTTGTTCATTTTTTTACAAAAGAAACAATACAAGACAATCTCATAAATGATAGTGTACAAAATATAAAAAAATGAAAGGTAGCAGAAAGAAGAATAAATCTTATTATATCTGCCCCTTACTTCCAACAATCAGATTAAACAACAATAATCAACCATGTAAACAATAATAATCTTCAACCAACTTTTTCCAACAATCAGATTAAACAATAATAATCTTCAAAATGACTAACTCTTTCTAATTTTCTAACTAATACAATACACATTACGCTATTTCATATATATATTTTTAACACATTTGTTTTGATCATTTTCTTAAATGTTCTTAAATTGTTTAAACGTAACACAACTGCGGTATTCTAATTGCACTATTTTTATTGTATTGTTTTAGGTTCAGGCCACATTAGTGTCACTTCACAAAATGAAGATCATTACTGAGGTTTGATAATGATTGTTCAAAGCAGAAGCACACTTTTCACATGATGATGTAAAATACATCATGAAACCATGAAGTTTAAAGGAGAAATGAAAAGTGTTTTTAAGCTAATAGTAGTCTAATGAAAAACGTAAAATAAGCTTGTTGAGAAATTTTCACAAGTCAAAAATTTCATCCAAACTCAAATTTAGCATTTGCAAATTGGAAAAAATCACATCCAGTGTTTTTGACACCCCTCCCCACGCCTGCTCTCGCTCCCGGGTATGACGTAGGTCGGGCCACGGTTGTCCCTCATACAGTATTGTGTAGCTTCATTTATATTGTAAACAAAAAACATTTCATCACATCAAACTGACAATTAAGTTACATTTGGTCATAATTACCTCAACACCTTTTTTACATTGCTGATTTGCTGACAAATATTTTTTTAGGCGTTTCTGTAGTTAAATTTTAATGAAAGTCAGCTTGCGCTGAAAAGCGGGTCTGTTTTCTGTGTGCGCGCTCTGTGTTATTTACGTTCTAATATAAGCTGCTTTGTAATCATTTATTAACAAAAATTAAACTGAGACACACTCTTTAGGTGTTTATCCTGCTAAAATTAAAATACCGGTATATGCAGGTCTGTTCGCTGCTACTGCAGTCTGGTGCTGCACGTGCACATTATGTTTCATCAGACGTAGCTAGCGAAACCAATTTTTAAATCCAGCTCATTTCACAATTACGTTCATTTATTAACAAAAATTAAACTGAGACACACTCTTAAAAAAAAGTCAGCTAACAAAATTTTTTTAGGCGTTTCTGTAGTTAAATTTTAATGAAAGTCAGCTTGCGATGAAAAGCGGAAATGCTGTTTACGAGTGCGCGCATGGTTTTATTTACGTGCTAAAATAAGCTGCTTTGTAATCATTTATTAATAAAAATTAAACTGAGACACACTCTTAAAAAAAGTCAGCTAACAAATATATTTTTTGAGGTGTTCATCCTGCTCAAATTAAAATACCGGTTCAGTACATGCGTCTGTTCGCTGCTACTGCAGTCTGGTGCTGCGCGTGCACGTTATGTTTCATCAGACGTAGCTAGCAAAACAAATTTTAAATCCAGCTCATTTCACAATTACGTTCATATATAACTGTGAGAAGGTCCTCTGTCATCGGACTCGTCAGAATTCTGAGATCCAGCTGTCGGTTCAGGTTCAAACTGATATGGTTGTAAATCCATTACCCACACTAGGTGTTCCTGCATTTCTTCAAATTCAAAAAAGTCTTCTACAGTACTTCCATTTTAAATGACACACAGAAGGACAGTAATGATGGGTTTGTAGCTTCAGTTTCTATTTAGAAATTAGCACGAAGGACAGATATGCGTCATTTCCTTCAAATATGCGTCATTTCCTTCCTGACCGATCCAGACTTCGGAATTTAGCAGGAAAAACGTAAAAAACAATTTCTTGAAGCTACTGAATTGAAAAAAGCATACAAAGTATGTTTATGTGTATTGTTTACTAAATGAAATTCTTGTTATATCGATTTTTTTGAGATTTGATTTCATTTGTCCTTAGGCACCGCCGAGTTGCAAAGGGCAGGCACGGATAAGTTCAGCTGTTGTCAAAAAAGACTCCATACACCATCCCAGTGCACAGAGCTTCCAACCGCAGCTCCCAGCATCCCGTAAACATTGTCCATCTTGGCTACCTTTTATTTGAAAGGTGTCACAAACAATAGCATGCCGGCATTGTAAACATGTGAGCTCATGACAGGTTTGAGTTGCACAACTGCTGGATTTGTCTTGAAAGTCTGAGCAGAGTTAAACCAAAATGCACTCTGACACAAAATAAACCATTAGCGGTCACCAAGGGAGCTGCACTGAGAGGTCAGAGGTTTTGCCAAGCAAGCAGACGGGTAAAGAAGGGGAGGGTCAGAGAAACCAGGAGGCTGTGGGTGGATGGGCAGAAGGAGAAGGAGGGTGGCCTTCCTCACTGTTGCTTTAGAGAAGACATGGAGAACAAGATCAGATAATCTAGTAAAAACAAACGTGAAGAGGTGGCTCCAAAACATCAAATGGTTGTTAGTTTAAAAAAAAAAAAAAATCTGTTTGTTGATTTGTCAAAAGTTACTATAAATACTATAAAACAGCATGGGGCTGCATTTTGTTCAGACCCAACAGGAATTCAGTGTCTAGCATCAATAAATGTAGACAAGCTTCAAGACTGAAACTCACACAGCTCCTCACAGAAGCTCCGCAGTTTTAGTAGCTCAGAGGTAAATAAATAAAACCTCAATCAGACAAAGTGGACTCAAAAATAAATCATACAACTGTTGAAATCCATCCATCCATTATATTTTACCCGCTTCTTCCATTTTAGGTCACGGGGTTCGCCGGTGCCCATGTCCACCAATCACTCTGTGAGGGTCGGGGTACACCCTGGACAGGTCGCAAGTCCATCACAGAGACACGTAGAGACAAACAACCATTCGCTCTCTCACTCACACAGGGACAAGTAAGTTACCATTCAGCCTAACATGCATGCTTTTAGTCTGTGGGAGGAAACCAGAGTACCCGGAGAAAGCCTACCCATGCACAGAGAGAACATTCAAACTCCACCCAGAAAGGCCCCTGGACCAGGATATGAAACAAGGACCTGCTCGCTGAGAAGCAGCAGCTCTACCAGTTGTGCCACTGTGCTGCCAACTTTGAAATGTCATCTCTAAAACTTGGATTTTGATGGTAACAGCAATTTTTTTTAATTAGCCCGGGTTTGCTAAGTTTAGGTCAAGTATATCCCAAAACAGTTGGTGCAATGTACAGTATATATACAGGTATTCCCCGAGTTACGACGGAGTTCCGTTCCTACGTGTCGTCGCAAGTCGAATTTCGTTGTAAGTCGGAAAATACATCCAAACTGCACCTTAAGCCTCCGGCAGAGCTCAGCGTACTGCCTGTACGCCGCTCTACGTGCACATTCTGTGTGCACGCGTTCGCTGGCACAGCTCTGCTTTCGTTCTCGCGTTAAATGCTCGCGTTTTCGCTCCAAATTCTTGTTGTAATTTGAGCAGCTGCGTGCAGAGCGTCTACCTACGGGACAAACTGAGGTCGCTGATTGGTCATTTGCTGACACGCCTACTCAATTGATTGACAGGTCGAGTGGGAGACAAAAAAACTGCATGAGCTGGCTCGGCTGCAGCCGCTGTGGTGTTTCTAAACTTTATATGTTAATAAAAAGTTCTAAAAAATAAAAATAAAGACAGGGAGCCTTGGTCCTGCAGCCCATAGCCCACCAGGAAATATTTAGAACGTCGCGCAGTCAGGTAGGACATCACATGAGTTATTATTCGCTCGTGAGAAATTCATTCATTTCAGCCATGGAGTCGGAGGAGGAAGCGATTACTTGACTTTTGGCAAAAAAAACAAAGAAAAGTTCCGATCAGCGATGAAAAAGGGGAATTTAATTCATTTGTGTAACATACAAAACAGTCCGGCGCCGGGGAAGTTTATTGTGAGACAACGCGCATCGCGTACGCGGTCGTAAAATTTGAGCTTTGCGCGTTCGTGCCCTGCGGGGCTACGCTTTTGCCGCTTTGTACATACGGCGTAGTGTGGCGTACTGCCTGTACGCTGAGCTTAGGGTTGCCAACTCCTTGATAAATAAATAAGGGACACCTCTCGGCAGGGCTGGTCACCCCATTTACACCCCCACCCCCACACACACACAAACACCCTGCCTGCCCCTCCTCACTTTGAAATCAACCTGAATTCATTTGGATACGTGTTTTTGAATTATAAAAATATGTATAAACAAATTATTACACAATTAACCATTTATTTTTAGTGCAAATAGAATTGCCAGAAACAAACATATCTTTTGAAAATTATGTATCTTTCTTAAACAGACCTCTGTCCTGCTTAATAACTTAAAACAGTATTAAATAACAAAAAATCAATACGAACATTCTGTAATAGTGCATTTAGTGCAACGTGCAAATAAAGTTTGTAGTAAATTTGTGAGCAAGACATTTCATAATTTAGACTGACAATGAGCTCACTTCTAATTAGTTCAGTAGAACATTTGTTTCGCACATCAGTCCACTTACTTTTCATGAAAGAGAAAATCCTTTCCACAAACCCAGTGGAAGATGGGATGCTGAGGACAAAGGATACAACAGCTGGATGTTGGGGAGGTCAGCTGCCTGAAGAACTTGCATCCACTTCTCTGCTGTTCCCTGGGACTGCCACCTTTCTTTCTCCTGAGGTGAGGTGGTGAGGTGGTCTATCAGGCTGTTTGCAGTCACACATTCCTCATACAGCTCATCCATAGACATGTTTAGCCTGCCAAAAGGTGTTAAAGTTCATTAGTGACACATAGCCTAGGTTATGTAGTGATAAATAAATGGAAAAACGTGTATTGTTTATATTTATAATTTAGCATTGTATTTAAACTACATTTTGAAATGTATTTATTAATTTACCTATATGAACTGTGTTTTTTTAAAGATGGACAAGGTTGTATGTTTGCATAGTGTAAAGTAAATTCACAATTATGTATTTATTTGTACGTGTCAATTGTACACTTTTGTTTATAACTATCAATAATTAAACATGGTTCACCACTACACTGGAAATTATTGAATTTTTACCTGCCAACCAGGTGAAGACTTTCAGTGATCTTCTCCACTTCCTCAAAGGATATTTTTCCAGATGCCAGAGAGAGGGGCTGAAGGTGAAAGAGCCAGTTTTCCTCTGAGAAGTCAAACCACTTCTGGACAGAACTGATGGCAGTTTTTTTTTTACATACCATATCTGCCTCTGGTGTTGCCCGGTGCAGAACAAATTGGTCAAGGGTTCTCCTGGTTTTGTTGTCTTTCACGTTTCTTATGTGTCCAACTGCAGAAGCATGCTGTTTCACATCAAACTGTCCACCGTGGGCTACAGAAAAAGTACGCTTGCAGACAGTACAGTTCGCTTTGTAGCCATTATCATTCACGCGTTCCAGCCACTTCCTTTTCCCACTCGACTCTGTATTTTTGCAGCCGTTTCTTTTTTTTCCTGGGGGGAGTAGTCAGGCTCGAAGGTGATCTATGTTCACTGTTTAAATCCCCTGAATGTTTGCCGCTCGCGTCCATGCTGTCTTCTTCTTCAAATCCTGTCGCTGCCGTGTCTTCCGTAAACTGCCAAGACTGGACCAATGAGATGAGCCGGATTCTGTAGTTTCAATCACGTGTGTAAAAGGCTGTCAGCTCATTGGTCACAGAGCAGAGCGGCTTCTTAACCGTAATAATCGACATAAAAGCGCATCATTATTTATCAACTCCATTGACGTTGACAGAATAGTTTTGATTCTCACGATATTACGGGACAAAGTGCGTCCCGTTATAGATCAATAAGGGACGCGTACTTTTGTTTCTAAATACGGAACGATTCCGTTTTTCAAGGGACGGTTGGCAACCCTAGCCCTGAGCTCTGCCGGGGCTTTACACGTACAATTCTGTATTTTACCAAGCACTTAGCCTATCTTAACACAGTACCCTACATAATTATAAAAAAACACATACATTTAGAGCCATAATGAAGGGAAAAAAAGAGTTAATAACCTACTGGGAGCTGGTGAAGACTTCCTCCGCCTGTTAGCATGTTAGCTCGGTGTTCCTCCAACATCTGAGGCTGCCTGTAGTTTGCGCGATCCAGACTGTTTACAGCAGGGGTGTTCACACTTTTTCAGCATGCGAGCTACTTATAAAAAAACCAAGTCAAAAAGATCTACCCAATACAAAAATGCAAAACATATAATTATCTTCAAATGTATTAAGGATTCTTTTTATGTACAATGTACCTATGTTGATGTACCTTGCATAACTGAATAAGCCAATATTGCACAACACATGTAATAAATCAGGGGTCACCAACCCGTAGGGACCAAATGGGGTGATGGTGACAGCAATATAGATTTTTTTTAATTTATTTTAAAAAAAGATGGTAGAAACTGATCCCCACCCCCTTCTTTATAAGAATCTGGTCTTTTACTTTAATTAATAAATGTTAAAAAATCATTAGATATTTTTTTAACTTTATAATGTCATCTCTAAAAAAAACTCCAGCAAATCTAAAGTGGTCCACAGGCCACCAGTTGATAACCACAGCTGTAGCAGGTTGTTATGGCTCCGGACACGTTTAATTTAGTGAACAAAGGCATAAAAATGGCTCTTTTGGTACGGAGATTTACAGCGGTGTATTTTACAGACTGTCCCTGAACGCAGCGCGAAAGTGTGTTTTGCAAACGCTCGCGCTACGGGACAGGGAAACGTGCAGAGAACAGAGAGTAGTCAAGGAGGTTATGCTGTATGAAAAGTGTCTCGTATGATTTTAATAATAAAGCCACGTCAACTCCCAACCAGTATGTTTAAGCGTGCAGAGAAACATCACAGCGTCACTCACCCGGAAGATGGTGGGGGCGTTTCGCTTTGAAGTTGCTGCTGTCCGAACAGGGATTTTAGTGCACCTTTCTCTTTCTCACCTGGCTTTTGGGTGGGAAGTCCATGTCGTATTTTCCATGAACAGTCCGAAATCTGATTGTTTTAGCTTGGTATGTTTCGCTGCGTTTCACCTTCGCGCCGTTGTTTTTAGAAACTGCATGCGTAATGACCTAAAGCTCTCATCTGATTGGTTGCCGTGTATGTCAATCAAGTGATGGGAGGATACAACTCAAGATTCAGTTGTCATCTGATTGGTTGCCCTGCATGTCAATCAAGTAACGGGATGTTTGATTGGCTGACAATTTTTTTAATGTCACGCTGCGGGAAAAAAAAAAAATAAATAATGTCACGCTGCGATCGACCAGTAATGCCTCCGCGATCGACCGGTCGATCGCGATCGACGTAATGAGCAGGTCTGGTTTACAGTAAGGCCTGTTAGCATGTTAGCTCCATACATTTGGAGCCATAATGAAGGGAAAAATGTGTTAATAACCTACTGGGAGCTGGTGAAGCCTTCCTCCGCCTGTTAGCATGTTAGCTCGTTGTTCCTCCAAGCTTTGCAGCTGCCTGTAGTTTTCCATTGCTTCGCGCGGTCCACAGCTTTACAGTAAGGCCTGTTAGCATGCTAGCTCGTTGTTCCTCCAAGCTCTGCAGCTGCCTGTAGTTTTCCATTGCTTCACGCCGTCCACAGCTTTACAGTAAGGCCTATTAGCATATTAGCTCGTCCCTCCTCATCGATCTGCTGGTCCACGGTCTGCAGGTCCGGCCCTCTGCCATCAAGCTACTGCTGTCAAAACCGGAAGGAACTCGGAACTCGGCATTCTAAATAAAAAATTTCAAAATAATATTTTTATTTTATTTTATTTTTTAATGGGAGATGCATGACGTAACCGCGAAAAGTCGTGAGCCGAGGACTACCT
>JBBPBX010028024.1:22394-36867 GCA_038048925.1 Garcialebias charrua
ATATATATATATATATATACTGTACATACAGTTTGTTTTGTTGGTGTTTTGTAATTAGGCCAAAATTTTGTATTAAAAATGTTTAAAATTTTAAACCAGAAAGGTAAAAAGTTGAGACGAAAGCATTGTGCACAGAATCTTACCTAAAATTTAATTTGAAGGCTGCTTAAGTGGCCGAAGAGCCAAACGTACTGTAAATCACAGCGATGCCACTCCGAAGTCAAGCCTGAGGAAAAAGGAAGCCCATTGTTGGTGTCTGTAACAGTGACAGCAGTCCGTTTATTGACTGGGCCTGACATGTGAGCTGAACGGTCTGCAGGGTTACACTCTGACCTTTGACTCTGCAGCCCTCAGGCATGGCTCTTGTGCCCGTTGGCAGATGTGACTTGCTGGAGCAGATTTTCCTGTCGTGTGACAGCTTGTTAGCCCACCCCACCATACCCCTCCCTGCACACACACAACACACAAACTCCTCCTCCAGTCCTTTAGCTCCTGTTGCTGCTGCTGCTCATCACTCTATTTTCACAATCTTTGTCCCCTGGGACGTTCATTAAAAGGATCCCTGCTCTGCCCCCACCAATGATTGGCACCATCAAACACATATCTACTCCACCCCTTAACATGCAGAACATTTGAGGTACTGTCTGAAGTAAATGTGAAGAAACAGCTATAGAAAAACTGGATTCTTATAAACACTGGAGTCGTTTATCTAGTATGACCTTACTGACTAAGTGAAAACAAGAGCAACAAGGCAGCCCAAGGGTTCAGCTGAGGTTTTCCTTTATCATTTCATCAGCTGCCTTGTCAAAGAAATGTCTGTGAGACTCCCCATTCATCACAAATCTGTATATTTTATTTGAATGCCGCACTAGCTGAGAAGAACGGCTCCTATTAGCTGTTAAAAACAACATTGTTCAGCACAAGTGAGCTGCCTGATTTTTGCAGTGACTGCTTTAACAAGACTCTGTTTCTCTTTACGTCAAGATCTTGAAATATAGGAAAAGCTGTTTTAGCCATGTTTGTATTTTAAAAATCCTAAACGCTGAAGCAACGCATTTATCGTTCCAGATAACAAGCCTTTCTGTTGTCAGCAGAGTTCTGTCTCTACAAGCCATGCGATACTGTACTCCTGCACCAAGTGCATATCGGCTGTGGTGAAGTGGAGGGAAAACAGCTAGTGCTTGCCAGAGAGAGGTGTCACTTGTTCTCAGTATTAGCAGTGGTGTAGATAAGAAAACAGATGGGACAGGGGAGGTCAGAGGGCCGTGCTATGGCTGACAGGTTTGTTTATTTGGCCTGTCTCTGATATCCTGCTTGCCCCCCTCCACACCCTGCACTGACTCTGCCTTCAGCCTGACCTGGAAGTGACCACGCAGAGTTGGATCAAGGCCACTTTTCACCGAGAGAGTCAACACCAACCGCTCCACTCACCACTCAGGTCAACTCAAAACACAAGAGGTGACTGGGCGTCTTTCCTGCTGCTCGGACATGAGCAACAACTGACTAATTTGTACTCACATGGTTGAGCTGAGCTAAAATACTGTAAGGGGGATTTTATACAAACAAGCCTGGTGGATAAAATCTGGCTGACCTCATTTGTGGCTTTTGTTTAAAACAGGTTTCTCTTGTAAATGAGTCCTCGTGACTCAATGCAACTAACCTGTATAAATAAAGGTTGAATAAATTAATATCTTATTTAATGATGTGAACAGATCGCATGATGAGTTCATGAACATCTTAGAAGCTCTGTATGAAAATAATTGTGTGCAAAAATTATACAAAGAGAAATGTTGTTGATCAAGCATGGATGACGAAAGGGTTGAGAAATGCTTGTAAAAATAAGAATAATTTGTATTCATGCTTCTTGAAATTGAGAACACAAGATGCAGAAAAGAAATATAAGAAGTATAAAAATAAATTAGTAGGGATTATAAGGAAACATAAGAAGAAATATTATAGTGATTTATTAAATAAAAGTAATGGTGATATGAAAGCAACATGGCGAGTAATGAATAGTGTTCTGAAAAACAAAAAAGTAAAAACAGGTATTTCACAATATTTCGTGAAGGACAATGATGAAATCCATGATGAGAATGAAATTGTAAATGGATTTAATTTTGTGAATGTTGGGTTAAGCCTTGCAGCTAAAATACCAAAAGTAGATAATAATGTGAGCCATTCAGTCATAGGTTGTACCAACAGTATTTCTCTTAAAGGAGACCACAGATAGGTTTTTATTTTTTTATGGTATGTCTGTGGGCTATCCAGACAATGTTCATTCAATTTAATACACAAAATAATTCTTAGATAATCAATTATACCCTTTTTAATTCTACCATTTTTAACTTTCGTTTTGAACGACTGGTTTATGATAATGAGCTCTCATGGCCACGCCCTTCAAAGATCTGTTTACATTTACTCCGCCCTCTGTAAGAGCCAGTATCTCTAATCTGTTGTTGTTTTAAAATTAGCTCTTTTTTTATTACTCATTTGACTTACTGTTAGTGCTAGCTTAAGATAACTTACCGAAAGCCGTCTGCGCGCGCCGCCATGAGCTGCTCCTTTTAGCCCGAATCCGAGCTAAAAATAGCTCGTTCCTCCTCCGCCCTTTTATGTCCGCTCGTTGCATGCAGCGCTTTTGGGAGCGATCTCTGCTTCAGTCCAGACACATACACAAAGTTCACTGAGTGTTTCCAGTTAATTTATCCGTATGAGGCAACCTCTGACCGGACCCCACGCTCCTCAAAAGCTATCAGCTCCCAGCCAGCTCCCGCCCGCAGATGGTCTCTTCGCCGGCGGTCTGCTCGTTTTCCGTCTGCCGGCTGCTCGTTGGGAGCGATCGCTAATACGCTAAAAATTGAACTAAAACGTAAAAATAACAATTATACTTTATTTATAAAGCCATTTAAAACAACCACAGCTGCAACAAAGTGCTGTACACATGAAATTAAGAACATTTAAACAAAAGATGAGATGAAATCAGGAAAAACAACCGTCACGTCTATTATACTGAAGTGGGTTGAGCCGAACCAGGGGTTGCTAGGTGAGGGGCTGGACTCAGGTTTGAGGTGGGTTGTGGCTGCGGCTTGTGACGTCACAAACCGCAGGATTTGAAAACGAAATGTTTCTATCAAAGATAAATAAATATACTTAGAGTAAATAAACCACTGGGTGCATTTTTTTGGCACTAGGACTGTTTTTTTATGAAGTACATACCCAAAGTTGAGTAAAAAAAACATTAAAAAGTGAATTTTGCATCTGTGGTCCCCTTTAATGGAACTGAAAAAGAAGAAATAATGAATGTAGTAAAAAAATTACAGACAAGAGATCAAAGGACTGGGTAGACATGGATATGATGTTTGTAAAGGACATAATGAGTCATGTTATTGAGCCGTTTACATATGTAATTTATCATTTTCAACAGGAATATCCCCAGATAATATGAAAGTATACGGTAGTTCCTCTTTTTTAAAATTGTGATAAATGTGTGTTCAATAATTATAGACCGATACAGATAGTCCCTGACTTACGAGCGCTCTTACTTACGAGGTTCCGGACTTACGAGCTGGCAAACGAGCAGTAAATTTGTAATGAACATGCAAAAAATACAGCATTTTTATGTGTTTTTAGATTAAAGTGTGTTACCTAACCGTTTGGAAACAAGTTTCTGAGCATGTTTATGAACTAGTATGACCATTTGTGATGAAAAACGAGTGTTCGTAGTAGCGCTACCATAAATTTTCCGACTTACGACCTAAAATCTGGACTCACAAGAACACGTGTTTCGTGTTCCGACGTACAAGATTTCGTGTTACGAGACAGTCGTAGGAACGGAACTCGCTCGTAAGTCAGGGACTACCTGTATCCTTGTTACCACAGTTCTCAAAAATTCTAGAAAAACTATTTGTGAACAGACTGGATCAATTTATTGATAAACAAAATATTCTAAGCAACCGTATGGGTTTAGAGCAAAAAACTCTACATCAATGGCTCTCATGGAATTAATAGAACAAATAACTACTGCTGTCGATCAAAAACAATATTGTGCCAGTCTTTTTATTGATTTAAAAAAATCATTCAATACAATTGACCACACTATTCTCCTTGGAAAAATTGAACAAATATGGTATTAGAGGACCAGCATTACAGTGGGTATCTACTTTGTAGCTATTTGAAAGACAGGAAATAGTTTGTACAAATAAATTATGTAAAATTTGACCTCTGCAAAATCACATGTGGAGTTCCTCAAGGCTCTGTACTTGGACCAAAGCTAGTTATTTTATATGTGAATGACTTAGTAAATGTGTCAGGACTCCTTAAATGTGTCCTTTTTGCAGATGATACCACATTTTTTGTTTGGGTAAAGATATAGAACAGATGTTGGAGTTGATGAAGACAGAATTTGTCAAAATACAAACTTGGTTTAAACTCAATAAATTATCATGAAATCTAGATAAAACTAATTACATGATATTCAGTAATAAAAAAAAGAACTGTTGATGTTCCATTTATAATTGAGGTTGTTGAGATTTGTAGAGTGAGTGAGGTGAAGTTTTTGGGTGTTATTATTGATGACAAACTGACATGGAAACAACACATAAATTCTGTAAGAATAAAAATAGCTAAATCTATTGCAGTACTGTATAAAGCCAGGGACTTATTAAACGATAAAGCTCTGTATTTGTTGTATAACACAATCATTGTTCCACACTTAATATATTGTATTGATATTTGGGGAAAGCGTGTAAAACAATTACAAAGCCCATTTTTGTTTTACAGAAAAGAGCTGTAAGAATTATCACTAGAACGCATTGATGTCATCCATCAAACACATTATTTTAGCAACTGAAGTTATTGAAGTTCCATGATTTGGTAGATTATAGTATTTTATCAGTTATGTATAGCTCAGAATAATGCATTACCATTAAATATCCAAACACATTTTGTTAAAAGACAAAGTTGTTATAATCTTGAGGGGACAGAGATATTTGTAAAACCAAAATACAGAACTAGTTTAAAGGGACAGTCTACCTCAACCCAGGGAATTGGATTATGGAATGGTTTGGAGAATGAAGTTAAAAATGCCAAGTCAATGTTTACATTCAAGAAAATGATCAAAACTGAATTGTTAAAAAATATATATGAAGTAGTGTAATGTGTATAAGAGTTAAAAAAATTAGAAAGAGTTATTCATTTTATTCTGTTACTGGAAGATTATTTTTTGATTGAACAAATTGTTTGAAAAAAGGGGCAGATAAAATAAGATTTTTTTTCTTCATTCTACCTTTCATTTTTATATTTTGTATGTTATTGTTTATGGGATTGTTTTGTATTGTATTTAAAAATGAACACATTTTATAAAATAAAAAATAAAAATGTGTTTAGCTATTTCTGGTGCAGAGTTCTCTTCAGTTAAGGAACAATATCTTGTCTTTCCGATGGTCTGTGTGCGGTCCGAGGGTCCTGTGGATGATACAGGTCAGAACTGATAACCTTGCCTGGAGACCTACAGATAAGCCTGCTCACTGAGATCCCACTAACACCAAGGGAAAGAGCCACTAAGGAAGATAAACGGAATCCCAACAGATTCCGGAGGATTCTCCCAGTCCACTTATTTCCTTTGACGACAGATAGCATATTAGAAAAAAATGTATTGAAGACTGGAAAACTGGGAGAAAGTTTGGGAGATTCTTGAGCCTCAACACAAACCAGTTTTATATAAAAATAAAATAAAAATGAAAAAAATGTCATCACAAATGTTCAATTAACATAGTGGTCAGGTGTACTGGTTTTGGTCCATCTGAAGGGTGGATCTAATCACTTTAAACCCTCCACTCTTGAATTGTTGTTGATCTTTATTAATTCTGAAAACAAAATCATATAATCTAAAAAAGCTAAGTCTGGTCCTCTGGACATTCAAAAAACAAAAAAGTAGAAACGTTTTGTCTTTCATCTGAAAGACTTCCTCAGTCTGAGATGCTGTTTTCTAATTCTAATCTACCTGTAATCCCTCTACCTGTACTCTAATATGAGCTATTAGACGTCTGTACTACGCAAGGTGAAAATACTCAAACTGTGTATCAGACTGAAGTGAAAACATTAAATTAGAATGAGTATTGTTGAAGTTATGAGGATACAACTAAAGTCAAGAATGATAAAAGTTAAAAAGACATAAGAGTGGAACGCCTCCATTGCATCAGTACACAAAATGTAGCAGATTTGTAAAAGAAGGCTGAACGTTTTTATAATCTTGTATCAAAAACGTTAGATTTCGATTTACATCGAAATATAAACTTTTATATACCCCTCTTTTACCTGGATTATTGAGCGTGAACGTTGATGTTTTGAACCACTTTGGCATGGCCGCCTCAGAGGAGTTGACGGGGGAGAGGGTGGACCCCAGAAACCATCTTATCACCAGCAAACTGGTGTTCCACTATGGGAGTGTGATGCTTGTGGGACTGAGTTTGTTGTGACATCGCAGACTGATGAAGTCCTTTGGATGGAAGATGAAATGTCTCAGCAAAAACTGAAACCGTCCAGATGACCTGACTGAACAATATGTGAAATTATGTGAGCAAAATTAATTTAGTTATGGCTGGCAGAGTTCCCTTTCAGTTGGTCTCTCGGTGCAACATACTTGCTATGGGAATTGCGCCCCCGCACGATTACCTGAAGGAATATAGCCAGCATGCATAGTTGGGCCCCACATGGAGTTATTGTGGGCTACTTGGGTAATGAGTGGGCATGGGATTTATCTGGGCTAACTGCATGAGACCCATATGGTTATCCCATAAAGCAACCCATTTTGTTGGCCCTGTTGGGCTAAATATATGGGTCCTATACAGGATTAATGTGGGCTAACTGGCAATGGGACAGAAATGGGCTATTTTACATGGGACCCATGTGGTTTTAGTATAATGGGCCCAGCATGGGAAGCCCATGTGGGCAGACTGCATTTACCCCAAGTGGTATAAGAGTGGGCTGACCTTACATGGGTTGAACCTGGGCATGAATATAAAGGTCCCAGTTCGTTTTTATGTGGGTTAACTGCGAATGGGACAGAAATGGGCATTATTATATGGGACCCATGTGGTTTTAATATAATGGGCCCAGCATGGGAAGCCCTTATGGGCCAACTGTATTTACCCCAAGTGAGCTAAATGTGGGATGACCTTACATGGCTTCAACATGGGCATGTATATATAGGCCCCAGTTCATTTGTATGTGGGCTAACTGGGAATGGGACAGAAATGGGCAATACTATATGGGACCCATGTGGTTTCGGTATAATGGGCCCAGCATGGGAAGCACATGTGGACTAACTGTATTTACCCCAATTGGGATAAGTGTGGGCTGACCTTACATGGGTTGAACCTGGGCATTGATATATAGGCCCCAGTTCAATTTTATTTGGGCTAACTGGGAAAGGGACATATATTTGAATCAGCAGTGGCGGGCCTCCGACCGCTAGGTAGCGCTAATGCGCTAATCTGCTTATAGCGTAGCTAAATAATCTGTTAGCTTTACAGCGGATTGACTAAGTTTTATAATTCATAAGCGGATTTGTGCTATTTTTATTTAAAATGCAGTACCGCTAATAACTAATTATCTATCAGTAAAAACGAAATAACGTATTTACGAGCAGCGCCGGATGTGGTCCGTGACAAAAAAGCGTCCCCCTCAGTCTCTTGGTGTGTGCTCTCTCTATAGCAGTTAGCAGCCAGTGTGTTACTCTGCAGCCTTATTGCTTGTTTTCGAAGAGTCAGACGAAGACTTTTTAACATGGAGGGTGAACTTGTGGATGTTTCTCAGGGCCTACGCGACGCGTCTGGATTTAAAAATAGAAGTTCGCCACATTAGCACTCTTCAAAATGGCGTCCGCGACGGCCAAAGAAGCCAGGATTTTACAACAAAACACGGTAAAACAATTATTTCTTTGCTGAGAAAAAATATATTTCATAGCTGACGTTATAGCACAAGTTTTTCTGAGCTTGAGAGTTTCACGAAATGGTCAAATCTGCTGGATTTAAAAAAAGTAGTTCACCATTAGGACTCTTCAAAATGGCGTCCGCGACGGCCACAGAAATTAAGAACATAAAATAGACAGGGCAGCAAACTTACATACTCAGGGAATCACAAGGAACTCAGGAGACAGAGGCAACAGGAGACAATGCCAGGACAATGATAAACACAGAGATACAGACTTATTTTTGATTTGATTTGATGTTCATTCATTCATTTTAAAAGAACAATACAAAACAGTTTCATCAGATACAAGGATGAATAGACTTTTAGCTGAATGGATGGATGGATAGACAGTTAGCTGGATGGCTGGATGGATGGATGAATAGACAGTTAGCTGAATGGATGGATGGATAGACAGTTAGCTGGATGGCTGGATGGATGGATGAATAGACAGTTAGCTGAATGGATGGATGGATAGACAGTTAGCTGGATGGCTGGATGGATGGATGAATAGACAGTTAGCTGAATGGATGGATGGATAGACAGTTAGCTGGATGGCTGAATGGATGGATGAATAGACAGTTAGCTGAATGGATGGATGAATAGACAGTTAGCTAGATGGATGGATGGATGAATAGACAGTTAGCTGAATGGATGGATGGATAGACAGTTAGCTGGATGGCTGGATGGATGATCTTTAACAAGTTCTAAAATCATTAAAATTTAACCTCAGCTTGTGCCTCTGACCCAACAGAACCTCAGCAGCAGAATCCTCTGTGGTTCTCTGCAGGACTTCATCAGTCTCTCTCCTGGTTCTGGAGGAGTTCTGACCCACTCTTCTTTCCATTGTTGCTTCAGTTCTTTGAGGTTTCTGCTCAGCTCTCTGAAGGTCCCACCTTCAGGTTCAGGTTCTGGACTCTGACTGGGCCGTTGATTTGATTTGATGTTTATTCATTCATTTTAAAAGAACAATACAAAACAGTTTCATCAGATACAAGAATACAAGTAGGATAAAATGAAAGGAGCAGAAAGAAGATGAAATCTTATTATATCTGCCCCTTATTTCACAGTTTGTTCAACCAATGATAACCTTCAAACTACATCACAAAATGAATAAATCTACTAATTTATCTAACTGTAATACACAAACTACATCACAAAATGAATAACTACTTAATTTTTCTAACTGTAATACACAAACACACTAAGCTACATCATATATAGTTTTTGAGCAAGTCCTTTTTGACCTTTTTCTTAAATGTATACATTGGGCAGCACGGTGGCACAACTGGTAGAGCTGCTGCCTCTCAGCGAGAAGGTTGCCGGTTCAAATCCCGGTCCGGGGCCTTTCTGGGTGGAGTTTGCATGTTCTCCCCGTGCATGCGTGGGTTTCCTCCGGGTACTCCGGTTTCCTCCCACAGACCAAAAAACATGCTTGTTAGGCTGATTGGTGACTCTAAATTGACCCTAGGTGTGAGTGTGAGAGTGGATGGTTGTTTGGTGTGAGTGAGACAGGTCCCTCTTGTAAATGAGTCCCCGTGACTCAACGAGGCTAGCCTGTATAAATAAAGGTTGAATGAATGAATGAATTGAATTTGCATTTTTAACATCACTCTCCAGAACATTCCACAATCCAACTCCCTGAATTGAGGTAGACCGTCCCTTTAAGCTGGTTCTGAATTGTGGTTTGATGAATATCTGTCCCTTTAAGATTGTAATAACTTTGTCTAAATTTCTTTGGATATTTAAAGGTAATGTGTTATTATGAGCCCTATACATAACTGATAAAATACTATATTCTACCAATTCCTGGAATTTCAATAAATTTAGCTGAAGAAACAAGGTGTTTGATGGGTGACTGAAATGTTTTCTGGTGATTACTCTTACAGCTCTCTTTTGTAAAATAAAAACAGGCTTTGTAATTGTTTTGCACGCTTTTCCCCAAACCTCAATACAATAGATTAAATGTGGAACAATGATTGTGTTATACAACATATACAGAGCTTTATCAATTAAAAAATCCCTGACTTTATATACAGGTACATGAACACACAGCATGACAATCACAAACACCTGGACAACAAAATGGAGGAGATAAGCAAGACAATTAACAGAGAGACCAGGGAGTGTAGGGATGGGGACCCACCACCTGAGAGCAACATGCTTACAACTGTTATCTTGAAGTTCTAGGGTGTAGAGAGCCACAGAAACGGTTATGGTAGGCCGGATTTGGCCCACGGGCCTTGAGTTTGACACATGCGATCTAGTGGTACTAAAAGTAACAAAAGAAGAAAAAAAAACAGCCAAATATGTCTGCAGTTTAGCTAACAGACTTTGGAATGGGTACATTTTGTCCTTGTCAAACCTGTTGAAGAGAACCAAACTAAATACTCTGAAACTCAAACAACTTACTGTATAACAGTTCATGCACCGCTAGTTGGCAGTGTAGTGCAAATATTGCATAACTTGCTGCTACCAATTGTTGAATTTAATTAGCGGATTAGAATTAGCTTCCCCTAATTTTCATAAGACATTAGTGCTTTTGAAATTGCGGACCTAAATAAATTAATTAGTGCTTTAGAAATAGCGGAACTAATTTTTGGATTAGCGTTGCCCACCACTGTGAATCAATATATGGGACCCATGTGATTTTAGTATAATGGCCCCAGCATGGGAAGCCCATGTGGGCTAACTGTATTTATCCCAAGTGGTATAAATGTGGGATCACCTTACATGGGTTCAACCTGGGCATGGATATATATGGCCCAGTACATTTTTATGTGGGCTAACTGGGAATGGGACAGAAATGGGCATCATTATATGGGACCCATGTGGTTTTAGTATAATGGGCACAGTATGGGAAGCCCATGTGTGCTAACTATATTGACCCCAAGTGGGATAAGTGTCGGATGACCTTACATGGGTTCAGCCTTGGCATGGATATATAGGCCCCAGTTCATTTTTATGTGGGCTAACTGGGAATGGGACAGAAATGGGCAATATTATATGGGACCCATGTGGTTTTGGTATAATGGGCCCAGCATGGGAAGCCCATGTGGGCTAACTGTATTTATCCCAAGTGGTATAAATGTGGGATCACCTTTCATGGGTTCAACCTGGGCATGGATATATAGGGCCCAGTACATTTTTATGTGGGCTAACTGGAATGGGACAGAAATGGGCATCAGTATATGGGACCCATGTGGTTTTAGTATAATGGGCCCTGCATGGGAAGCCCATGTGGGCAGACTGTATTTACCCCAAGTGGTATAAGAGTGGGCTGACCTTACATGGGTTGAACCTGGGCATGAATGTATAGGTCCCAGTTCGTGTTTATGTGGGATAACTGCGAATGGGACAGAAATGGACATTATTATATGGGACCCATGTGGTTTTAGTATAATGGCCCCAGCATGGGAAGCCCTTATGGGCTAACTGTATTTACCCCAAGTGGGCTAAATGTGGGATGACCTTACATGGCTTCAACCTAGGCATGTATATACAGGCCCCAGTTCATTTTTATGTGGGCTAACTGGGAATGGGACAGAAATTGGCAATATTATATGGGACCCATGTGGTTTTGGTATAATGGGTCCAGCATGGGAAGCACATGTGGGCTAACTGTATTTACCCCAATTGGGATGTGTGGGCTGACCTTACATGGGTTGAACCTGGGCATAGATATATAGGTCCCAGTTTATGTTTATGTGGGATAACTGCGAATGGGACAGAAATGGGCAATATTATATGGGACCCATGTGGTTTTAGTATAATGGCCCCAGCATGGGAAGCCCTTATGGGCTAACTGTATTTACCCCAAGTGGGCTAAATGTGGGATGACCTTACATGGCTTCAACTGGGCATGTATATATAGGCCCCAGTTCATTTTTATGTGGGCTAACTGGGAATGGGACAGAAATGGGCAATATTATATGGGACCCATGTGGTTTCGGTATAATGGGTCCAGCATGGGAAGCACATGTGGGCTAACTGTATTTACCCCAATTGGGATAAGTGTGGGCTGACCTTACATGGGTTGAACCTGGGCATAGATATATAGGTCCCAGTTCGTGTTTATGTGGGATAACTACGAATGGGACAGAAATGGACATTACTATATGTGACCCATGTGGTTTTAGTATAATGGCTCCAGCATGGGAAGCCCTTATGGTCTAACTATATTTACCCCAAGTGGGCTAAATGTGGGATGATCTTACATGGCTTCAACCTGGGCATGTATATATAGGCCCCAGATCATTTTTATGTGGGCTAACTGGGAATGGGACTGAAAAGGGCAATATTATATGGCACCCATGTGGTTTTAGTATAATGGGCCCTGCATGGGAAGCCCATGTGGGCAGACTGTATTACCCCAAGTGGTATAAGAGTGGGCTGACCTTACATGGGTTGAACCTGGGCATGAATGTATAGGTCCCAGTTCATGTTTATGTGGGATAACTGCGAAAGGGACAGAAATGGACATTATTATATGGGACCCATGTGGTTTTAGTATAATGGGCCCAGGATGGGAAGCCCTTATGGGCTAACTGTATTTACCCCAAGTGGGCTAAATGTGGGATGACCTTACATGGGTTGAACTTGGGCATAGATATATAGGCCCTAGTTCAATTGTATGTGGGCTAACTGGGAATGGGACAGAAATGGGCATTATTATATGCGACCCATGTGGTTTTAGTATAATGGGCCCAGCATGGGAAGCCCTTATGGGCTAACTGTATTTACCCCAAGTGGGCTAAATGTGGGATGACCTTACATGGGTTGAACTTGGGCATAGATATATAGGCCCTAGTTCAATTGTATGTGGGCTAACTGGGAATGGGACAGAAATGGGCATTATTATATGCGACCCATGTGGTTTTAGTATAATGGGCCCAGCATGGGAAGCCCTTATGGGCTAACTGTATTTACCCCAAGTGGGCTAAATGTGGGATGACCTTACATGGCTTCAACCTGGGCATGTATATATAGGCCCCAGCTCATTTTTATGTGGGCTAACTGGGAATGGGACAGATATGTGCATCAGTATATAGGACCCATGTGATTTTAGTATAATGTGCCCAGCATGGGAAGCCCATGTGGGCTAACTGTATTCATCCCAAGTGGTATAAATGTGGGATCAACAGATACAGATTTAAACTATGCATTGAATTTACATTTATAAATTCAATGTATAGTTTAAATCTGTATCTGTTGATCAAAACCAACAAGAATTAAAACTCATAGTGCCACAATCAAAAACGAAACTAAAAAACGGGGAGTGAACTGTGTTGATTTCCCATCATGCTTAGCGGTATATTAGTATTCAATTATAGTTTAAATCTGTATCTGTTGATCAAAGCCAACAAGAATAGCCTATATGCCACGGGTAGTGGTGACGTACTTCCGTTAAAATATGACTCACACGCTTCACTTCCGGCTCTCATCTACTGCTGGTGTTGTTAGCGGTAGCTTCTAGAACTAGACCATGTAAAAGACACAAAAGGTAAATTATCTGCGAGCTACTGGTACAACAAGAGAGATTTGTTGTGTGCCGTTGTGTCCAGTGAATAGCAGGGACAATAGAGCGCTTAGTTTTTTATATTTTAATGCCAGAGTTCGTGGCTAACCGAGTTAGCCTTAAAGCTAACACTCGGTTGTAGCTGGCGTTTTAAACCTCAGAATATTCAAGAGCCAGCATCAAACAGTGGTTAAAAATGAGCTGTACCTGCATTGTTCCAGTGGAATAATTGTCCCTTCCACTTCCATGACCGGGGCTTTGGGAGAGAAGCAGAGAGGACAGCGAGGAGGAGAACACAGCAGCTGCAGCTCAGTAAGAAACGCCGCAGTGAAGAAACACGATTATCACTCGACTCCACATCCTGCAAGAATATTCAAGAGCCAGCATCAAACAGTGGTTAAAAATGAGCTGTACCTGCATTGTTCGAGTGTCCCTTCCACTTCCATGACCGGGGCTTTGGCAGAGAAGCAGAGAAGACAGCGAGGAGGAGGAGAACACAGCAGCTGCAGCTCAGTAAGAAACATGAATATGACTCGACTCCACACCCTGCACTTGTAGATTTAATGTTGGAGTCATGATGAGTGATTTAATAAAAGTTTGTAACTACATACTTTTAAAATAATATTCAGATTTTAACATATGTTTTCTAATCTGTAAATATGTTTGTAAACTCTTAGTAACTTCAGGGCTGTTACACCTCTGAAATATTCTCTGCTGTTTCCTTTAATATGAAACCAGAACTGTTTCACTTCAATGAAACATTTAATTTCCTGAGATGTAATTAATTTATTTTAAAGCATAACTCTCATAAAGAGTTCTCCGTTTGGTTTTTTACTTGTAGGTAAATATGAACACTTGTTTTTTTTTTTTCCAGGTTTGCATCATCTGACCTCCTGATGTGTTTCTGGCCCATGACTGCTCTGCCATTCATGGTCGGTGTTCACCAAGAACTGAGAGGAACTCCCCATCAAGTTCAACTTGTGTTTA
>JBBPBX010028025.1:9350-25524 GCA_038048925.1 Garcialebias charrua
TAATCCAATAAAAGACAAACGTAAAATAAGTTTCAACCGAACCGAGTGAGATTCGAACCCGCGTCGATAAAAGGCTCTGCGCGCTAACCCAACACTTATCCCGTGAGCTACTGGGGATCTTGCTTTTTGTAGGTCCACTCTATCTTTTAACGGATCGCCCCTCAGAAAATCCTTGCTACGCACGTGTAAAATAAGCTGATTTGTAATCAGTTATCAACAAACATTAAACTCAGAAACACTAATATATATATTCAGCTAACAATTTTTTTAGAGGTTTCTGTAGTTAAATTTTAATGAAATTCAGCTCGCGCTGAGGTTGTTGTTAGAACGAGTTGATGACTCAACACGCAGCAGTCCTGCCCCTGCTGCAAACAACAAATCAAATGTGAGCACTACATGACGTCAAACTGGGCCCGGGAGCTCGGCCCGATCAGAACCTGCGTCGGTGGGGTTCCAAAACCAGGGCTCCCGCCGGCCCGAGAAGGCAAATGCGAACCACACGAACCCGGATTAGAAGTAGGGTGGAGCCGGGGAGGGCCAGGGAGGGCCGTGCAGCGCGAAAACAGCTACAGGGTCGGCTCTCAATTGGTTCAGATCCCCATCAAATATTTTAGTTCTGCAGTGGCGGCACTTAATGGGGGGTTCCGCAGGGGTCCATTCTGGGTCCTCTTCTATTCTCCTTATACCTGCTGCCACTTGGTGCAATTTTCCATAAACACAACATACCCTTCCACTTCTACGCTGACGACTGTCAAATTTACTTCCCCTTTAGACACAATGGTACATGCTCTATTCAACCTCTGCTCGACTGCCTGGCTGACATCAGGGACTGGATGGCTTTAAATTTCTTAAGTTTCAATGATAAGAAGTCTGAAGCCATACTGTTCCTTCCCAATGACACAATCTCGAACCACTGCGTTGACATTTCTGCTCTACCCCTGTCTGAAAAACAAAAAGTCACAAATCTGGGAGTGATAATGGATCCTTCCATGAAACTCAACAGCCATGTAAATATGATCGTTAAATCCTGTTTTTTCCAGCTGAGGCAACTGTCTAAGCTGAAGCCCATTTTGTCCAAAAATAACTTGGAGACAGTAATTCATGCATTTATTACATACGCCAAATGTCAGATGTATGCAGATGACGCCATCATATTAGCCTGGCCCTCGCCTTCCTGCACAGCTCTGCTCAATTCTCATTTCCCTTCACTGCTCAGTCTGGGACTTCTCCCATAGACAACGATTTCTCTGGCCGATTTTTGACCGGACCAATCAGAGAACAGAAGGGGCGGAGTTTTTGGCCCCTAACCCACGCCCCCACCTGTCCCAGCGCGCAGCCAGCGAGCAGCCGCATGTTCTCATTCAAAGCGATGCAAAGCGATGCAGGACTGTTTTATATGTGACACAAATGTGTTAATTTCCCCTTCTTAATCCCTTATCTGGAGTTTTCTTTTGTTTTTTTTGCCAAAAGTCAAGTGATCGCTCCCTCCTCCCTCTCCTCCTCCTCCTCTCTCTCCGCTGAGTGCAAAGAATAAGGAAATGACTGAGGTTGTCACGAGAGAAAAAAACGGGTTTTACGTTGTTGCCCGAGTCCCTGCATATTTTCTGGTCTTCTGGACCAGCGCTACATGGTTTTATTTTATTTTTTAGGACGTTTTATTAACATATAAACACAGAATATGCAGGCAGCGAGAGAAAATGCAGCAGGAGGTGGAGCTGATGTCAAGTTCGGCAGAGCACAGAGGGGGAGGGAGCAGAATGCTTTCCCTGTTCAAAATTTTTCTAAGATCCAATGGTTTTGTTCCTCAGGCAGAGGCCACGCCTCCAACAAGAATCGGTTCTCTATGGAGAAAGTCCAGACCCTAGTACGAAGCGAAGTGAAGGACAAGGGTCTGGTTTTAACCAGGCTACCATCATATATGTATATAAAAAGACTCCACAACAGGCAGCAGAGTTACTGAACAGGGAGATGGAGGGAGTGTCTCAGTGGTTTAAGAATCACTGTTTAACTCTGAACTGCAATAAAACAGTCTCAATGTGTTTCACTATCCGGCGTAAAGTCTGTAACTTTTCAATTGTGATTGATATACTGTACTGTGTCACTGTCTGGAGACAAGCAACTCAATCGGCTTTAAAACCTATGAGGATGTTGTACTCACAAGCACTGAAAGTTCTAGACCAAAAGCCATTGAAGTGGCACCACTGTAAAATACTTGATAAATATAACTTATTAAGCTTTGACAATTTTTTAAAATGTTCTTGTTTAAAATTAACTTTTAAATGTATTAATGGTCTTGTCCCTGAGCTGGTGAGCAGAATGATTTTAAAAGTCAGCAGCTCAGGAGTTGCAACAAGAGGTGCAGTTGATGGAGACTGTAAACCTGCAAAATACAAAACATCATTTGGTCAATGCTCCTTCTCATTTAAAGGTCCTCATATCTGGAATAGTTTAACATCAGCAATAAAAACATTGACTGATTTTAGAGTTTTTAATTCCCGGGTGAAAAAATTGTTGAAACAAAACCAAATCTGTGAACACTGAACCCCATGGGGGCAGAGGAGCAGCTGTGTGTGTGAGGGAATCCATTTAAACTTGATTAAATTTTAATTTAATTTTATATGTTTTTATATAGGGAACCATTTAATCTTAATTAAAAATTCAGTTTGCTTTAATTAGTGCAACTGGAAACTCACATCTTCCTTGTTGTAATATGTCAAAGTGAATTCTTTCTCCGACAGCACAAACTTCCTCTTCTGATACGTCTTGTTATCACGTCCTTTCTTCAGCAGCATTCCTTCAAGCATACCTGAGATCCAGACATTAAACACACAGAAACACGTGCAGAGGTTTTGAAACTCACAAACTGCTCGGCTTTGCGAAACAAGCTCCAAACTGTTTTTTTTTTTTTATCTCATCAAACTCTCTAGTCGTACGAAGAATCTGTTCTTTTTGCACCGCATTGCTAAAATACCTCCAGCACATGCAGGCTAACAGCCGTCTCCTCATGTTCTGTATGTCTGCAAGCAGTGAAGATTTCACCTGTCGTGTAGGCCAGAGGTGGATACTTGGTTCCTCCTGTGAATTCCATCCTCTGATATTTGGCTCGAATCCACTGCTCTCTCAGGGCGCTGCGGTTCAAATATGAAAACAGCCTTTACATACTTCTGCAACAACCAGAGCTGCGGTGTTACCAAGAAAATAATTAAAAAGCCAAAACACGAGTCATTAAGCTTTGATCTGGCACCCGACATTCATGTTTCACTAAATTCACTTCTACAGTCTGCAGTTGCACTTCGCTCCGTTTTGTTTTTACCTCTATGCATCGTCGTCAGCAGTCTGTTTTAAATGCTGGTCAATATTTCCCCATGGGGTCATGCAAAAAGTTCCCAGGACATGCTGTAGAACAACTCACCTGCAGTCGGACTCCTGGGGTCGATAGTAGAACGGGGGTACGTCTTTCTCATACACAGATCGAGCTTTGGCATTGCCAGTAGATTTCATAAACTTACCAGGACACCAAAAAAGACAACAGATTGAGGTTAAGCCCTCTTTCACGGAGAGCTCCTGCGTTGTCATGGTAACAGAGGTGGCTCATACCTCCACGACGTCATCCTCCCAGAAGTCTAACCGGATGGATTTGACCCGGCTGGAGAGGTTGCGGTGGATCCCAGAGCAGTTCAGGCACACAAACACTCCAAGCTTGAAGGACGCCCAATCTGGATCTGGGAAGAGCAGCAAGAAAAAGGACAAAAATTTGTACTCAGACTGTGGTACACTTTGTGTTTTACTTGTTTCTTGAATATTTTAGAGGATTAAAAACACTAAGACAGAACAAAAACACAGTTAAACCATCATTTATCATATTATGACATCTTGTTACGGGCCCTGGGCACGTTGTTTTATTCATGTCAGAGGGATAAGGTGTTAAAAGGTTTTGGGAGGCTAATTGACTGCAGCTGTATATTAATTGGATCACGCTATGGGTGGGGTAGTTGGTCCGCCTATAATAGGCCAGGCTGAAGAAGCAGAGAGAGATCCAAGTCGAAGAAGCCAAAGAAGCAGAAAGTAGCCGAGGAAGAAGCTGTGAGAGACGAAGAAGGAGAAGAACCGGTGTTGTTGTTGGACGCTGGGTGCGCTCGTCCTGAGCGCTGAAGACGGAGGCGTGTGCGACCCGTTGGCCTTGGAGTTTTTTTTTAACCACCTGAAGCTGGATTCGACCTGGTGAGACCGATTGTCATGTTTTCGCCTTTTTGTTTACATTAGGTGGGGGCTTTTGAATTTAGTCCGGTACCCTCAGTGGCTTCGACGGCTCTATACAGTATTGAGTTGGCCTGCTGGGGTACCGTTATATTTTGTTGGATCGGCTCACCAGGTCCACCTTTCGTTTATTACTTTTTGGGGGGTTTGTGGACGTGGGGAATCTGATGGTTTGAGCTCTTTTTTTCACAGAGCAGCTGGAGGCGGCGCAGCCAGAGCCGCACCATCAAAGAGCTTAAAAACAAACACTTTTTAACCCTCCTTTTCGTCTCGTGTCCCTTAATATGCTACGCTCCTATGGTCTTAACACATCTGTTAATGCAAACCTGCCCAAATAATAAATCTATTAAAACATTCCTTGTTATTGCCCACTGTCAAAGGCAAAGTAATAATGTTTTTGACTGTCTGCGTTTGTACTGTTGGCAAAATATCTCATAAATCACAAAAAGTATTTTAACGAACCTTTCAAAAAAGCTTCTACAACTGATTACCCTTTGGAATAAATCTGAAATCAAGATGGCCACAACAGCAAAGCCGCATTAGCAAACACAAAAATTGCTAAAATTAAAAAAAGTATTCTGCAGATATCGAGCTAAAATTGGGAATGAGAGTAGCCAACATGTATCCACAGTGACCCACAGCAGGGTCCACAAAGCAGGCTTTGGAAATCAACACTTTTAAACTTGATTTTCTCCCTTTAAACACTGGTTGAAGGTTAGGGTCAGATTTTAAAAAGTGTTTGGTTTCTCGGTTAGTTGAGCTTTCCATTAGATTTGTCAGAAATATACACGATTTTTAAGGTATGTCTCAATGGTGGTACTTGGAAAGCTCCGATTCTAGAGCAGTTGTTCTTTTCATGATGAAAACCACATCAAAAATATAAACTTTTCAGCTTTTGACATACAAAAGTTGCAGTCGTGACCCCAACCTGTTGCTGGTTGATGTAAACAATCAGTGATATTAATTAACTCAATCAACAAAAAACCTTAACAATTATAATATTTTTAATCAGAGTCAGAGAGTCTTTATTGTCATTTGCACCGCATGTGGTACATGTGATGAAACGAGAATATGTACACAGGGTCCCAGTTATATCCAACAACAAAATGCAAGAGAAAAACAGTAATAACATCTAGGATATAATGTAACTAAGAAAAACATCAACTAGAAATACAGTAAGCACTAATGTAATAGAAAAACATCATTATAAACAGCAGGACGAACACGAGTCTGTATGTGCAGATGGTCACAGATGAACACAGCAACAAGAAAACAGATCAGCATGATGTGATATTTTGCAGTGTTTATTCATATTGATTTATTCATGAGTCTAACAGCCTCAGGGTAGAAGCTGTTCCTCAGTCTAGTGGTTCTACATTTGATGCTCCTCAACCTCCGTCCTGAGGGGAGTGGGGCAAAGAGTGTGTGCTGGGTGAGTGGGGTCTTTCATGATGCAGGTGGCTCTTTTCCTGCATCTGGAGGTGTAAATGTCTGTGATGGTGGGGAGACTGACTCCAACAGACTTCTGTGCAGCCTTCACCACTCTCTGTAGAGCTTTCCTCTCTGCAACTGTGCAGCCTCCATGCCACACATTGATGCTGGAGCACAGGATGCTCTCCACTGCACACCTGTAGAAGGAGGTGAGGACTGGGCTGCTCAGACCAGCTCGTCTCAGCCGTCTGAGGAAGTAGAGTCTCTGATGACCTTTCTTGATCAGGCTGGTGGTGTTGTTGCTCCAGCTGAGGTTATCATTCATGTGTACACCCAGGTACTTGTAGCTGGAGACCACTTCCACTGCAGATCCACTTATGTTCAGTGGGGTGTGGGTGTGTTTGTTCCTTCTGAAGTCCACAATCATCTCCTTTGTCTTCTTCACATTCATGTGAAGGTTATTCTCTTTGCACCAGCTCTCCAGGTGTTCCACCTCCTGCCTGTAGCTGGACTCATCATTGTTTGTGATGCATCCCACCACAGCTGTATCATCTGCAAACTTTACAATATGACAGCCTGGATGGGTAGCTGCACAATCATATGTGAGCAGAGTGAACAGAAGAGGGCTCAGCACACATCCTTGAGGAGAGCCAGTGCTGAGGGTAATGGTGGAGGAGGAGAAGTTGTGGATCTTCACGGACTGAGGTCTGTTTGTTAAGAAGTCTAGTACCCAGTTACAAACGGAGGGGCTTAGTCCAAGTGTGGATAGTTTGTCCATCAGAGTTTGGGGGATCATGGTGTTGAAGGCAGATGTGAAGTCCACAAAGAGCATACGGACGTATGAGTCCTTCTGATCCAGGTGGGTGAGAGCAGTGTGGACCACAGAAGAGATGGCGTCCTCTGTTGATCGGTTCTCACGGTATGCATACTGATGAGGGTCCTCGTTGATGTTGACGGTTGTCTTGATGTGGGTCATGACCAGTTTCTCAAAGCATTTTGCGACTATCGGGGTGAGGGCCACCGGTCGATAGTCATTCAGACCAGTCACTGTGGAGCTTTTTGGGACTGGGATGATGGTGGCGGTCTTCAGGCAGGTGGGAACTGTCTCCAGGGCAAGTGAGGTGTTGAAGATGTCAGCCAGCACCTCACAGAGCTGATCCGCACATTCCTTCAGAACTTTCCCGGGGATGTTGTCCGGTCCAGTTGCTTTATGAGGGTTGATCCTTCTGAGACTACCTCTCACTTCTGCTGCGGTCACGCTGAGGTGCTCTTCATCTGGTGGTGAGGTGAGTCTGGTGCTGGGTGGTCTATTTGGGTCTTCAAAGCGTGCATAAAACTTGTTGAGGGCATCAGGCAGAGATGGGTCTTTGGGGCATTGTTTGCTCCTGCCTTTATAATCAGTTATGCATTTGATGCCCTTCCACATGCTCCGTGGGTCTTGTGAGGTGAACTGACCCTCGATCCTCTGTGCATATGTGGCCTTGGCCCTCTTAATGCCAGCAACCAGCTCTTTCCTGGTCTTTCTCAGCTCCTCTGAGTCTCCAGACTTGAAGGCAGCGTTCCTAGCTGCCAGCAGGGTGCGAACCTCTGCGTTTAACCAGGGTTTTGTGTTGGGGTAACATTTAACATATTTTTTTATGGATACATTTTCAGAGCATGTGCTAATATAACCCAGAACTGAGGATGCATAAAGTTCGAGATCCACTGAGCTTCCATCAGCAGCAGCCTCCCTGAAAACACTCCAATCTGTTTTTTATCCATTTATGACTACTGTTTTTATCTCTTGTGAAAATTATGGAAAGAAATATGCTATTTACAATGGAATTCAAATCTTATTTTAATTTCTCGAGATCATCCTGAGACCCAAACCTGGTGTTTTAAATTTACAGGAGATCCATAAACCATACTTTGGCGCATTTCAGAAAGTTTTCTATAAACTTGACTGGGAATTTTGGAAATGTCCTAAATTGGTAACTTTCAATGAGAATTATGGGAGATTAAGGGAATAAACTGGAAACTTGTGGGTAATTCAAACAATCTGTATCACATTCAAACAAAAATATAAACGTTTTGTCAGAGGCAGCTAAAGACATCAACTCAAGTTTGATCCAAATGTTCTGAAAGAAACCGTTTTACTATCCTAATTTTGATCACATCAAAAATTCACCTTGATTTAGAAAACAGATTTTCAGAATTTCTTTTATGTTGTTGAAATATTTTTTCTAAATTCATAAACACCTCTCTGAACAAAAATATAAACATGAAAACAAATTTAATAAGCTACATTAAAATAAATTACAACTCTGTACATGTTACCAATCTGTCCCACTGGTGAGCTTGTCATTTTAAAAGGTGTGGTACTTCTAATTACATTTGAAAATTCACAGAATTATGCAGCTCTACTTGTGAACCTGACTGTAGCTGGCTTAAATTGTCTGTGACATCATCTTTTAACTTTGCATATAGTGACACAACATAAATATCTTGTATCATTCAACTATGTTCGTTTTAGCAAACAAAATGATATATTAATGAAAATTCCTTTCAAAGTGAGTTTAAAATTAAAAACCGTGTTTCTTCACGGGACATCCGACTACACGCGAATGCAACATCTGTGACGTAGGATGAAGAACGTCTTTAGAACGCCCCTTTTACATATTCATGGCGGACAATAAATAAACCGACTAATTTAGCAATCTAAGTGAAGATTTGAGCGATTTGTCTTCAGTTTGGGAAGCAGAAAGTTAGATGAACAAGAAACAGCAGGTTCTAATTTAGGTCTGCACCCGTATTTATTTGAGTCTTACCTTTTCAGGAAGCGAGGGAGCTCCGAGGGGGGGCAGCTTTGTTTATTCCATACTTGACGAAGTATTTCATCTTTTGGGAAAGTGAAAAGGCTCACTTGTTCACTGATGATATTAGAACACCCAAATGTGACACAACGTAACGGCATTTTTCAAGTTATAAAAAAAAGGCGATCTGCCAGAGAATATGCGTTATCATGGCAAACGCAGACAGGTTCTTCATCCTTCGTCACAGATGTTGCATTCGCGTGTAGTCGGATGTCCCGTGCAGAAACACGGTTTTTAATTTTAAACTCACTTTGAAAGGAATTTTCATTAATATATAATTTTGTTTGCTAAAACGAACATAGTTGAATGATACAAGGTACATGTATTTATGTTGTGTCATATATATGCAAGATGTCACCCACCCTTTAAGTAAGTACAGTATAATAATAATAAGTTACACTATTTTTAAAAAATCTATTTATGACGCTGTTTTGGTCTTTTGTAACAATTACAACAGTTATGCTGTTATTAATCATTAAACTTCTAATTTGATTGTAGAGGGACCCTGTTTTGGTGTTTCAAGGCCCAGTGCTGTCCCCGACCCACACTTTGGAAACCAGTGTTTTTATTTGGTTAACCATTTCCACATATTTAAGTTTGTCTGGTCACCTTTTCAAATGATTAAAGTTACGCTATCGCCCGGGGAAACCCGAATAACTTTGTTGTCTTGTTTACAGGCACTACAACCGGAGATAAAATGATTAAAACGGAGGATTACCCGGCGCTCGGCAGTCAGCGCAGCGGTTGTTCTCCGGCAGCTTCACCAGCTCCAATACATAGTTCCCATGTGACGTCACATAAGTGGAATTTCCGGGGTTTCCGCCATTTTGGTTGGCGATACTTCCATTCCTGACCACTAGTAGCAGTGTGGGTTACTGGCTCTGTGTGTGTGTGCCCTCGACCAGGCCCTCCACAACATCAAGAATATGCTCCGATCACTTTTTGTTCGGTAAACCAAAATTCTTTGTGAATAATTTTGCAAAACTGTGTGTGTTTGAACAGTTTTTTCAGTTTCTTGCTCCTCTGTTACTGTCTGTTACTGACGTTAGCTTAGCAACGCTATGCTAATGCTAACCTCCACTTTGTAACACTAACGGGAACAAAGTGTCCCACCTGTGTTTATGCTAGACTCTTTGTTGTTAGGAAGCTGCTTGTTAATGTTTTATTCTGAACCTTTATTTACCCTGTGACATCAGGCTCACACACACACACACACACGTTAACGACAGATAAACTGTCTCTGAGACAGGTAATGCAAGCCAGTCATCCTGGAGGAAATATTTTAGGTAGCCTACACAATGTGTTACAGTGGTTTAAAAAATGTCCACCCTCTTTCAGTTCATTTCAGGCTTTAATGTTTCAGGACATAATAAAAATGATCTGGTCATTAACATGTTCTCAAATGATTAAAATCTAAAGCTTCAACCAAATCATCATGACAGATAAACTGTTATCAAGTTGCTTCACAAACAACATAAGAGGTTTAAAAATTACAGAAACAGTAACACACTAATGGTAAAACTATGACATTTACAGCAGTAAAATTATAACCAAAATGTATAAGTGTAAATGTATATATATAAGTATAAATGCACAGTATATATAATGTATTAAATGTTTTATGTTGTTCAGGACGGCCTGGTCTTACAGCTCATCACCACAATGGACCGGTACAGAGTCTGTTAATACTGCAAATGCTGCACCAATCCGTCTGTCAAGCTCACGCTCCATTCTTCCCTCACTCGTGACCAGAACCCCACACTGAAGTTGACAGACACACTTACCAGTACTCTGATAGCAGCAGAGGAACAAGCAGCAGGTAAACAAGTAAACCAGCACAGTAATTCAAAAATAAATTAAATCTAAGATAAATTTACTAAAATCAATATAAAATTGAACATTTATTTTTGTGAATGAGTAAAAAATGTTAGGTGCAACTGTATTTATTTTTATTTTTCCTACTTTGAGTAGCAAACTTGGAGCCTTATTTTAAACTTTGTGATGCAAAAAATGACAATGTTTACTAATCTTTTTTTTTTTTTAAAGGTCCAGATGAGTGAAAAGCTCGTAGACACGGGTCCAGTCTCAGATCCTACTCCTGCGTCCAGTCTCAGATCCTACGCCTGATGGGTCCAGTCTCAATCCGGAGGAGTTGGCGCAGTCGGGTGGTCCCGCATGGCGAGAAATCGGTTAATTTGTCAGAAACTGCACTCGGCTCCATCATTCCTTGTTGAAGAGTGTTTTGATAAATCATTTAATTACATAAAATCTCCCACAGTTCTCATATTGTATTCAGTTTAAATTGTTTTGAATTTATAATTATAGCTTTTATTCTGAACTTTATCAGTCTACTCCTGGAGGATGAACAGCAACATGCATGTTTTTATGTTTTGTACATCAATAAAACACTAAACTGGTAAGTTACCAAAAGAACAATCACTGCATCTAAGTTTTATTTATGTGCAGTAGAACTTCTCATTATTGGACATTAAACAACGTATTCAACGTATTGAAATAAACAAAGTGAAACTTGGTACAACTGTTTTATTCAAACTAAAGGTAAGCACACATTCATTTAGCAATGCATGTTTTCACAGCAACACCAAATGTACTTGAAAAGCAGATTCGTCCATCTTTCATCCATCCAGCTTCATCGATCTCCTGGGACTCAGTACCTTACACAGAAACACAAAGGGAGAAAACGATTAAAATGCTTTCACTACTGGATTAAAAGGAGTTACCAAATTGTAACTTTTCACCACTAACTTAACAAAGGCAGATCATAGTGGAAAATAAATATCAGTGACATTTACTGAGAAACGTTAAAAATACTATGACAGCAATAATTACAAATAATTTATTTTGTTAACACTAATTTTAAGTATGAAAGGCAGTCTAAATAAATAATGTAGTAATGTGAGAAATATCAGCCATCTTTACTAGCAACAGTGTTTAAAGTAGCACAGATTAGCATAGCTGATGTAGCTTTTACTAAAGTACACATGGCTGATATTTACTGTGGCACAAGTTACATTAGCTAAGCTATTCTTTGTTACGTTAAAATACGCTGATATTTACTGTAGCTCAAGCTATGAGCTTAGCACGCAGTACACAACATCAATCTTACTTTAGCAAAGACTAGCTTAGCTGCTGTAGCTACGAGGGACATCTATGTGTACATTATTGTAATCACTTACTCTGCCAGTCATCAGAACAGTTATTAACATGAAGATTTGGACGTCCTTCACAACTCTGTTACTGGTTATTAAGCATCCATCCATGGATTTAAAGCTGCAGCAGCTCCTCCGTTGTGGGCAACGATCAGAGAAATTTATTGGTGACAACTTGTTGCCCTTCTCCACCAGGGGGCAATACCGCTTCGTCTGACATGATTTATTCCTCCAACTCACAACTTGTTGCCCTTCTCCACCAGGGGGCAGTACCGCTTCGCCTGACATTTATTCCTCCAACTCAACTCCAACCACTGCTAAATATGCACCTTGGTCAAGAGTAGCTTAGCTTAGCTCTGGCTGCTCGGTCTGTTTATCCTACTAAAATGGCGGAAATTCCAGAATTCTAGAATTCTAGTCACATGTCTGGGAACTATGTATATGCCAGCAGTTTGTTACCATGGCGATACCACCACATGCACCTGCGGTTGCACCGGGCCTGTCCCGGCACTACGCTCTCAGACCACTTCACCGCTAAGAGGTAGAAGACCATACACCACCAAACAACCACCACTAACAGACATTTGATCAGGCCCACTCTACTCTGTGACTACCTCCCACATCGGCTCAGAGGTGTAAGAGCAGCTGGTTGACTGCAAACCCTATGATGCCACAACACCCACTACAGCGCTGGAAGTTCAGACAAGCTCAGGAACCCCACAGGTGTGGTGACGGAACTACGACACGGTGTAAAACAACTAAACAAGCAGTACACAAATGTCCCCCATCGTTGAAGGATTTGAATAGTGAATGTTTGTAGTTCTGGGCATGAATGTTTTTCAGGACTCGACTGAACAGAGAATCAAGTAAACCTAAAATGTTTTTGGTGCAAAATATTCAAGTGGAGGAGTTACTCTGCGGAGATGAACAGAGGGAGTTTTTTTTAAAGAAGTTTTATCCATCACCAGAAGCAATGGTGGAGCCGAGTGGAGGCGCAATGGTGGGCTTGGCCACCTTACATTACCCCACCCCAAAGGGTCACCCCAATCATTTGTGGAAACTATACTTTTAAGCAATATAAAAAGTCGAAAGCATAGTTTCCTTAAACAATGAAGGGAGGAGAGAATCAGGCATTTTGATTGGGAGGTTGGGAGTTTATATATGGTAGTGGCCATTTTGAATTTTGACGTAGCAACCCAAATTTCAATAGTGACCTTTCTCACGACACACCTAGATGCAGCCCCAGAGCATAATTAATCTAATTTATTTTCCAAGTTATCGTGCTCACACAACGTGCACGGATGAATTTCCCCTCACAACAAGATACAACAATCGAGCAAAGGAAGAGGAAAAACACGAGTCTTAACAACAAAAATGGGCTCAGGATTGAACTGAAGCTTAAACAGGAAGCAGAAAACAAAGTTAATGACTAAAAGATATATAGCAAACTTTAATCTTTTAATTCTGAGTGAAAAACTTTTATTTATCTGTGATGAGACGAGCCTGAAGAACAGAGTTCATTCACTTCACTGAGTTTTATCTTGCTTTGTAAATTGTAAATTGTTTAAAGAGTAAAAATTAGTAAATGTAAAATTACTCTTCAGTTTATTAAGTAGTTAAATGTGTTTATTTTTGCAGCTAAATAAATATTTTGAGTCAGAGATTTTAACTTTAATAAATTCTATGAACCGTTTTGTAGTTGTTTTTAAGTATTTACCATTTTATTTTAGTGTTAATCTGTAGATGATGTAGTGATTCAACACAAGAGGCTCATATTTCCTATTACAGGGTGTGAAGTGAACGCAGCACCATTCATCACCTGAATCTGAACCCTCCAACAGGCTTTTTACCAAATGTCACCACCTTGTCCACCCCTGTCCATTCTGAGGACGGGCAGGTTTCCAAACAGGACACAACACACATGCACACACACACACACACATCAGACCTGAGGGAAAGGAAACCAGCAGCAGGGTTCATGTTTGCATTCTGGTATCTGATGAAAACCGATATGATCACATCCTCACGTTACTGCGTCGCTGTCACGACTCTTAATCGTCATCGTTCCATATCTTATCGGTCTGAGCTGCTTCACACACACACACACACACACACACACACAGATTGACACACACCCTCTACACAGGTTTGTCTGGTCGTCTGTAGATCTCATTTTGTTGCTCTGATGACCAAACAGCAGGAAACAGGAAGCTGCTTCAATGAGCAAAAGTCAACGACTGGCTATTTTTAATTCTTATTTCACTGGTCAGTCACTCTGTCACTCTCACTCACTCACACGCATACTCAGTCTAATAGACAAAACTGCAGCTGAATAAAAGTTTATTAGACTAAATCCACAACAAAGAATGAATCCAATTCTTAAGTGAATTAATAATAGTCTGATGTTTAGAACCTGGCAGAGACAAACTGGGAACATATTTATTTAAACCTTATTCTCGTTACAATAATGGCTTTTAAAAGCTGACATGAAGGTCCTGACAGCAGGAAGGTACCGGTAATGAGATTACAGGCAGAGGAGCCGAGCACAAGTAATCTGATAATTTACATGGAGGGGGTCTATTTTATTAAGGACAGAAACGTTGCCAATAGCGAGTTAATTTCCCCAGTACTTGCGGACACTTGAGCCCTTATTACAAAACAATATGGCCACTAAGACGAGAGGCGTAACAGCAGCGGGTTGACTTCAGATGTTAAAATAAATCACACAGAAATGAGTTCAGCTAAGAATCAAGGCTACAAATGTAACTCATAAAATTTAATTTCCTGGACTGGACAAAAATATCCCAGAAAAATTCTTATCCATTTAAGAATACAGGTAGTCCTCGGGTTACGACGTTTCATGGTTACGGTGCATCTCCCATTAAATCTATTTTTATTTTTATATATATATATACTGTATACTGTATATATACTATACCGTATTCACCGGAGGAAAATACGCCCCGGTGTTTAAGACGCTTTGTCCAAATATTAACAATAAACAAGAAAAAAACGTACACAATACGCCCCGGTGTTTAATACGCGTCATCACCACGCGACGCGTCAGCGCCTCATTTGCCCTAATCAAGATGGCGGCGACAGAAGCAAGCGAGTACGAAGATCTTCACAAGGAAACACGGTAAAACAATTATTTCTTTGCGAGAAAAAAATATTTCTTAGCTGACTTCATAGCAGACGGGCTCCTGAGCTTAACGAAATGTTCAAATCAGCTGGATTTTTAAAAAAAAGTTCGCTGACTTTTATGCAGGCGCCAGGCGGGTCAAACCGGACGCTTTGTTTCTTTAAATTTAGCTAAATAAACGCTTAAAAATATATTTCTTACCTCACTATAGCAGACGGGCTCCTGAGCTGAACCAAATGTGAAATCAGCTGGATTTAAAAATCCGCGGTGTGGTTTATGAGTGGTATCTTGCAAACAAAAACAGCTACATCCACAGCAGGGAGCGGGCAGCGACAGTCATCAGTCCGACCAAAGGAGGCTTTTTTCGGACACAGCAAGTAGAAACTTCTGGAAGTGGCCCCTCTTCCTCTTCACTCTCTGAGTCCTCTGCTGGCTGCTGCCTACAGCGCCCGTATAGCGGCCGAAACTGGTACTGCACCATTTTCGCCAAAAATGAAAAACGAAGAATCAGAGCGAAAAATGAGTCTAAAAATATGGGAAAAAATCCATAAATAATACTCTTCGGTGTTTAATACGCTGGACATTCAAATGAGCAAAAATACTGCGTATTATAGACCGGTTTTTACGGTATATATTTTAAAAAATTATACTGTACCGGTATATATATATATATTTATTTTTTTAAAGCCGAGTTACACAGTTTCCGGTTTTACATCGTAAACGTAGCGGCGAAGGAATACAGAGGTGGAGGAATGCGTTACGTTACGACCGAGGTTGACTGCAGAAGCAGCAACGAAGCAGTGGAAAAGTACAGGCGGAGACCTTACTGTTAACGCTCTGGACCGAGGTTGATGGTGGTTTTACGTCGTAAACGAATAGAGAATACGGAGAATGGACCGAGGTGGACGGTGTCACCAGCATCCAAGTAGGCTATTAACTGTTTTTTCCCTTCATTATGGCTCCCAAACGTATGTGTTTTTTATAATTATGTAGGGAGGGTACTGTGTTAGGATAGGCTAAGTGCTTGGTAATACAGTACTGTACATGTATATGGTGCAGTATGTACGTATATTCCGACTTACGTCAAAAATCTGTTTACGTCGCCGCATTGGAATGGATCTACGTCATAAGTCGAGGACTACCTGTAATCTTAAAAAACAACAGCACTTGTTTTGTTCTAGCTAATCATTACCTGAAAATGAAAATGAATGCGTTGATAAAGAGCTAATTTGTCCCAGCGGACTGTAAATGCAGCGTTTCCCTCCATCTTCAGGCCCAGAAACTATCCGAGCGCTCGGGTCGGGAAGTCATTCTGCTAAAAA